>JAOXYA010116297.1:0-10558 GCA_028565675.1 Sorex palustris
CTAATGTACTTGCTAGGGGTAAGGAGTAATCATAAGAAGAACTACTATTATAAAGTCATTGAATGTATTCAATGCATATAATATATAGGCTCTGAGCTGAATTCAGATACTAACATCCAGTGATGTTTAAAGAGTAGACATTATTTTTTTCTCAGTTCACAGATAAGAAAACTAAGACCACAAAGTCAATTTATTCAAATCATAAATTCTCTAAGTACATAAAGAAGCCAGTACTGAGCTAATGCGTCTATCTCAGAGATAACTCTTTATCTCCTCTGCCACAATGCTCTCTGTTCCTCCTCTCAGGGCACCAATGGGATAAAGCCTTTTGACTGCCCCACTGATGGCAGGTGTCATCCCAGATCTGTCTCATTCCCATGGCCCAAAGTTGAAAACAGGTTATCAGAAAGGCTCCACATTTCTGGCTTTGCACCAGACTTTTCTTGGTTCAGCTTTACTGACCTTCAATAAGAATATTGGACAAAAATGATGGAGCAGGAGACCCGAGTTCCATCCTGCAACAATGAGCAGCATTAGCCGGTTATCCATCAAAGAGAAAACGACTCTGGGAGGGTTCGGAAACCGATGCCAGACATTTCAGTGGTTCCAGAATAACATAAAACCTGAGAATAACCCACAGAAAAGGGAAGGAGATGAGGTTCATTTTACCGGCTCAGTACTAAGAGGGAACTCGCAGCTTGACAGGAAAGCAGGTAAGTGACCAGCTTCTCCCACCTGTGGGGGGGACAGAAGCCAAGGATGCACTTTGATTTCTCCCTCCACGCAGAGACTGTACCATGTCAGCTAGGAGGAAGGAGGAAGAAGAAGAGCAAGGGGCTGCCAGTGTCATCTACACAGTGACAATAGCCAGTTCTTAGTGACCTGTTATGCAGAGAAGCCCAACCAGTTTTCCCACTAAAGAAACCCATGTCCAGTTCCTCCATCCTGGACCACTTGAAGATTTCACCTGTTTTATGCCTACAGGTATTTACATCTGCAGGTGGCAGTTACCTACACACCCATCCCACTTCCCCTCCCTTATCTGTGGTGGTACCTAGGATCCACACCAGCAAACCTTAACAACCAAGCAAATGCGAGATGCCAGCTGAGACGCTCTCTGCCACACACAGGCAGATCCCTCCTCTCTTGTCTGCACTGAGCTCTAGAACCTTCCACTCTGCACCTGCATGCTGTCAACATGACACACACCGACGGTCTCCGTGGTATGTGCCTTTGACTAGAAGCTGCGATAATCAGACATGCTTACTATTGATGCAAGCCACCCCTCTGCACAGGCCTGATTTGGCCCTTTCTCCTGTCACCAATCCATATCACAGGATGATGGGTAGCATGCAGTGAGTATCTGCAGTTCTGAAGCAGCACGTTTCCTGCAAGACTCTGGAGACACGTTGGTCTGTCTCTAGACCTCACTGCTGTATGCCAATGGCAAGATCCTGTAATCACAGGAGTGCATGTCAACAGTCAAGGCACCCAACGCAACTCCTAAACTAGCTTCAGGCCTGTCTCTTGTAACTAGTCTGCACTACATGGTTTGCTTACCTCTGAACCCCACTGTTCCATCTCCTCTCAAGAGCTTCCATGGCTATATGCATGCCATTTCGGGATGCAAGTCAACAGTCGGGGTGTCTGCAGTTGCCGGTGGATCTATACTTGGCCTCTGTAACTCTGTATGTGTTTGCAGCCAGTCCCTGCCACCATACAGGTACCTGAAATTGTCTTCAACTGCTCAGCGTGTATATTCCACCAGCTCCATTTCCTCTGTTATCTGCCTTGGATCCTAGTCAGTGGGCTTGGAGACACTAAGGACACCAGTAGCCATTGCAGACACTGAAAACCTCTTGTGCTCACCAAGAGCCATGCAGTTTTAGATGCTGTGGATGCCCTAAACTAGGCTGACAAGACATCATCTTCAGGCAGACTCGAACACCACATACCTTACATGGGCCACTCTTCACCCCCAGAGCTGAACTCAAGGTACACTCCAGTTTGCCCCCCTGCTATAGTCAAGGGCTTTTCTTACCCCGTGCATCCATCAAATCTGGAAGAGGTGATTGCTGCTTCACATGTGAAATCACTGAAATCACCTTCAATGAGGATAACATGATTCCCCCAGAGGAGCACCTTCCAGGAATCAACCTTAATTGAAACACATTCATTTCCCAATGACGGATTCTAAATACTTGCTCTAAAGCCATTCTGACACTGCAGGAGAGCAAAGATCAAGAATTTTTGATCTGTGAGAATTTTTTGTTTCTTTTTTTTTTTTGGATAAATTCAGTGGTGCCCAGGAGTCACTCCTGGTTCTGTGCTCAGGGATCTCTCCTGGTGGGGTTCAAGAGACCATCTGGGGTACCAGGAATTGAATTGGGGCCCACGGCATCAATGCAAGTGTCTTGACCCCTGTGCTTTCTCTCTAGCCCCAAGTCTTTCCAAATTTTTGAAACTTAAAAATGCAATGACTGGGTCTGGAGAGATAGCACAGCGGGTAGGGCGTTTGCCTTGCATGCGGCCGACCCGGGTTCGATTCCCAGCATCCCATTGGGTCCCCTGAGCACCACCAGGAGGAACTCCTGAGTGCAGAGCCAGGAGTAAGCCCTGAGCATCGCCAGAGGTGTGACCCAAAAAGCAAAAAATAGATATATAAAAAATTTAAAAAATAAAGATGACCCCAAAGTGGGGCTTTCCAGCTCCTGGTGACTCCTGGACTAGAGAGAGCTGTGTGTATGTGTGTGTGTGCGCGCGCGCGCGCTGGGCAAAGCAGGGATGGATAGACACGAGCCACACGCATGCGAGGCACCAATCCCCCCACTTCAGGCCCGCTTGGCTTTTGTTATCTTGGTGCTTCGCCTGTCTTCATATATCAGTACCTTCCCTGCTGCCTCTGAGTAAAGTAGCTGCGGGAGCACCAGTCATCATACTTAGGTTCTGCGGGCAGAAGGGATAGTGCAAGAAAAGCATGTCCTCAGCCGGGTCGGCTTGTGTTCTCGGGTCCTTCCTAGCAGTGCCCGCACCACATCTGCCCCCATCCCACGGGTCAGAACAGGGCCATGTGACCAGGCTTTGTTTCGGGGAGGCCTTCTCATTTCCGGGTGCGCACCTTGGGGTGTCGAGTGGGAGCGCAGGGATGCTGCTGACGACCCACAAACTCTGTCACTACCGTGCCAGAAACTAAAGGCAGAGTTTGGAGAGGCTGACAGGGCGGAGAGGACCGCCGTGACGCGCACCGGCGCTGGCCTGGGCGACCCTAAGCGGCCTGGGCGCTGTCTTTATAGTGCGCCACCAGTGCCCACTCTTTCAGACTCTCTGGATTTTGAAATAAGCAGCCCGGGCCCTATCTTTCCTTCTGACAGATTCAACAAGAAACCCAAGCGAGGGATCCAGTTTCTGCAGGAGCAGGGCATGCTGGGCACGTCCGTGGAAGACATGGCCCAGTTCCTGCACCAGGAGGAGCGCCTCGATTCCGTAAGGCTGCAGGCGGGCGCTGGCACGGGGACCCCTGGGTGATTCGGAGCCTCTGTCTGGCGGGGAGGAGTGGCTGTCACCACGCGCCACAGCCTACTTGCGGCAGTCCTGCTCCTCCCGTTGGCCCTCACAGCAAAACTGCCGGGAAGCGGACAGGTTCTCTGTGGGTGGAAAAGGTTCCACGCCTCCCTCCACATGGCCTGTCATCCCTCCATGTTTAGGCCCCCGTGTCACCCCTTCCTCGGGCTTGGCGGGACAGACCGAATCTGGCACCCATGGGTGGGCAGGCACACCCAGGGGGTGCTTTTCTTACACCCGCGCCCGTTGGGGGAATTCGACTCAAGTGCCTTTTGCTGTCAGTCTGTATTTGTGGGTCACTAGACGTGAGCGCGTGTGTTTCAGACCCAGGTAGGTGAGTTTCTGGGCGAGAGCGCACGATTCAATAAGGAGGTGATGTACGCCTACGTGGACCAGCTCGACTTCTGTGAGAAGGAGTTTGTCTCGGCGCTGCGGACATTTCTGGAAGGTTTCCGCCTGCCAGGGGAAGCCCAGAAGATCGATCGGTTAATGGAGAAATTTGCTGCAAGATACATAGAGTGTAACCAGGGGTGAGTGCCAGGCTTCTGTCCCCTTCTGCCACCTCTGACACTCTGTATGGCTCGTGGCAGGGGTTCTATTGTTGAAAATCAGTGCCAGGCAATTGGAGTTTCTGTTCACGACATGTCAGACACCCTGCTAAGGGATCTCTCAGATAAGATCTTACTGCAAATAAGTGTTTGCACCCTTTCTGCATCCAGGAAGGCTGGGGACCAGGAGACTTACCGGCCTCCCCTGGATTGAGTAGCACGGACCCTTCCTGGTACGATGGATGGAGAGTTGAGAGGCTTCACCTCCTCTTGCCTAATTAAGAAGAGCACCCTGGCTTAATTTATGGGGTGATTCACAAGGATTTTGGGTTTTCTTTGATTGCGTTTTGATGAGCCATTTCAGAAATGACTCTGTAGCTTATAAAACCTGCCGAAGTATGTAATTACATCTGGGGGCCTCATTTGATAGTAGATGAATTTTTGGGGTAGGAAATGGAAATTGGAAAGAAAACTCATCTTTATTCTTCTTTTTTTTTTTTCTGGCAGGGTCAGAGGGGGGCGGGTATCTGGGAGGTCCCAGAGCAACTCCTGGTGATGCTCCGCAGGGCTAGCGATTCTGCTGAGTGATGCTGCTGCTCCCCCCCCCCCCAGTACACCCCACCATGCCCAGAGGGCACCCCCCCTAATGCACTGGAGGCTTTATGCTACCTGTGACCGTGCCCAGCTTGGGCACATGCACTCCGGCTCCTGTCTTCATAGCCCAAGAGCTAATCTGTTAAAACACCCACAGGGAGGTCGGCAGTGCCCTGGGGTTCACAAGTGTCTGTGTTCTGAATCCCGTGTCCCTCAGCATCCTGATAACAGAGAAGGAGTCAGATTCTGAGCCATCGAGCAGCTGTCCCCAGGGGTTAATGTTACTAACTCAAAAACTCCCGTTCTCGCCACGGAACAAGCTGCTCAGCACATGTGCAGACGCTGACGCGAGGTGGAAGTTTCTGCACCGATGGGGCCTTGAGAATAGTTTGGCCTGTGGAGGCAGCCGCGTCGCTGTCATACTAATTGCTCCCTGTCTTCCAAGTGCATGGCAGGCTGTCCACCGTCGATAGCCGGTCAGTAGCAGCAGCTGCTGGTCATTTTAACCAGATGGATACTGGGACTTGCTGAGAAGACTTAATTAGATGTTATTTTTCTTTAACTATCTCCCGAGTGGGCCTAGATGCCTGATCAGTCAGTCAGCAACTAGATAAGTGGCATGTTAGGACTTTGCTTGTTGCGTGCTTCAGGGATGCTCGCGGCAGCCTCCTGTGTCATTAGACTGTGCATTTGTAGACAAAATGAGGTACTTGGGTCATTTCTCACCGAAAGCAGCAAGGTCTGAATTTATTGGCAAGTTGTTTTGCTCAAGAGAAATCTCTTCCTGTGTGTTTTCACTGCTGAGGGGTGGTTGGTGTACGCTGTCAGAGCGGTTTGGGCCGTCCTTCCCCCAATGCCAAGCAGGAGTAGAGACTTTCAGGAATAGGTTGAGGGTGAGGGAGGAAGCGCTTCCGGTGCAAACTTGTAGGGCTTGCCCTCAGGGTCGGCCTCGGGAGAGAAGGTGTCCTTGCATTCTCTGCTCTGGGTGCACCCTGGACTTACCTATTCCCTGGCCTTGCAAGTTCCTTGAGAATTTCTTTTTTTAAGGGGCTGCAGAGGGGACAGGATGGTAGTACAGCAAGGAGGGGTTTTCCTTACACATGGCTTACCCAGGTTCGATCCCGGGCATCCCACATGGTCCCCTGAGTACGGCCAGGAGTAATTCCTGAGTGCAGAGCCAGGAGTATCCCCTGAGCATCACCCGGTGTGACCTCCCCCGGAAAACAAAATAGAGGGTGCTGCAGAGACAGGATAGGGGTGAAGGCGAGTGCCTTGCATGCAGCTGTCCTGGTAAAGGCTCTCCCACCAGATGGTCCCCCCGCATCAGGGCTGCTACCCTGGAGAGCGCTCCCCCATCCCCCAGCCCCGCAGATACCGAGCAGCATCTCAGGCCCCCAGTGCTCGGTGGCACTAAGAATTTCCAGGAAGGACCCCCAGGCCTTCAGAGAACAATCCCTTCCCCCCAATATTGTGATTTTTACAGGGCTAAGGAGGTAACTCTCACGATAGTGCACATGGCAACTGTGTGAGCCCCTGAGTTTGACCCCCAGCACTTCCAGCTAAGGCTCTTACTGGCCACGTTGCAAATATCACCAGTAGGAGCCCTGTACACAGGCCGGAGTGGTAGGACAGCAGGTAGGGCACTGGCCTTGCACGTGGCCGATCCGGGTTTAATTCACCAGCTACCGCATATGGTTCCCTGAACCTGCCAGGAGTGACCCCGGAGTGTAGGGCCAGGAGTGAGTCCTGAGCACCGTTGAGTGTGGCGCGAGACTCTGATTTGACTTGAAATCCCATTATTTTAGGGAGCCCAAAACTGACGCGCCGTTAGCTCTTGGTATGCTCTGGTTTGCTCCTGGGGCTGGAAGCGCTTGGCCCGCACCTCCAGGCTTGTTGTTCCACCTGCATCTTCTCTTCCAGGCAGACACTGTTCGCAAGTGCGGACACAGCCTACGTGCTCGCCTACTCCATCATCATGCTCACCACAGACCTGCACAGCCCTCAGGTAAGAGGCACTCGTGGCCTCTGCAGCCCACGCACGCCACACAGTGGCTCCCGACTCACCCGTTCCCTGCGTGATTTCAATGTGTCTGTTTGCGCCGGTTGCAGGTGAAAAACAAAATGACAAAAGAGCAGTATATTAAAATGAACCGGGGCATCAACGACAGTCAGGATCTCCCCGAGGAGTATCTCTCCAGCATCTACGAGGAGATCGAAGGCAAGAAGATCGCCATGAAGGAGACGAAAGAGCACACGATCGCGGCCAAGTCCACCAAGCAGAGTAAGGCCTGGCTGGGGGGCCCGTGCGTGCTGGGGGGTTCGAGCATCTCAGGGTGCAAGATTCCCTTCCCTGATGAGAAGTGTAATTTGCATACCTAAATATCCGAATCAGAACTGTGATTGGATTCATTATGATGATTATTCTGGGTTTCTCATTGCATTCCCATCTTCTTGCTGGATTTGTGACGAGCAGTAACAAGAGGGAATTAAAATAAGTAACCTGATAGCTGAAGGACTCCCCCTGCCCCAAAGGTGGCTTAAAACGTCACCTTCATGCCCATGATCATTGTCCTTCATTAAAATGCCATCAGGCTCATGAAGGCCTTGTGTAAGAGGCTTTGTTCAAGAGGCAACGAAGTCTTGGCAGTTTCCAGCAGGGCGTCTTAAACCTCTCCCGCTCTCCGCCGCATTTCACGCAAGAAATAGTATTTCCAGAATATTTTGTGCACCCCCTCTCTTATTCAGTTATTCAACCCCGAATAGGACTGTGAGCCAACAGTTTGAGAAGTAAAGGTTTAGAGAGTCAAATTGTTGGGGCTGGAGCAATAGCACAGCGGGTAGGGCATTTGCCTTGCCTGTGGCCGACCCGGGTTCGATTCCCAGCATCCCATATGGTCCCCTGAGCACCGCCAGGGGTAATTCCTGAGCACAGACCCAGGAGCAACCCCTGTGCATTGCCGGGTGTGACCCAAAAAGAAAAAAAAAAGAGTCAAATTTTGGGTTCAAGCTCTACCCACCATTGGCCACATCACCTGGGGAGGTCACCTAACCACTCTATGCCTCGTTTTCCCCTCGGTAAAATCGTGTTTATGGGTTAGATTTGTGATTGCATCACTGTGACTCTGACGCAGCGCCCGGCACCAAGCTGCTGTTACTCACGCCCTCTTGTTTCTTTGGAGGTGTCGCTAGTGAAAAGCAGCGGCGGCTTCTGTACAATTTGGAGATGGAGCAGATGGCGAAAACAGCCAAAGCTCTGATGGAGGCCGTGAGCCACGCCAAGGCCCCCTTCACGAGTGCCACGCACCTGGACCACGTGCGGCCCATGTTCAAAGTGAGTACCCCACACCGGCAGGCCGGGCGAGGCTGAGCCTGGTTCTGGGGTGGGCCGGCCGGAAGCTGACCATTTCTAATTAATCAGTTAGGGAAAAGGGCAAGGGAGGACGGTTCTTTCGGCACAGTGACTGAAGCGCGTCCTTTCTCGAAGCCCCTACAAGCTTGAGCAAATGCCTACACCGGGCGCATGCATGACCACCAGCGACTCTGGGCCCGGTCCACCCTCGCCACATGGTGACCTTGGTCAGGTGCCTGCTCATCAGCTGAGACTTGGAGTCAGACAGCAGCATTGCTGGAAGAGCTTCTGGGTGGTTGAAATAATTAGAAAATAGTTATTAATAATAATAAGATAATAATCAGAGAAAAGGAGAGAATTAATTAATAGACACTCAGGCCACAGAGACTGTTTCACTGTCTCAGAGCTCACTGCTCTTCTTGGGTTAGATTTGATATTAAAGAAAATAAAAGATCACATCCTGAGTTTAGTTTATAGTTTGCTGAGGGTTGACTTTAGGTTGACCTTGCAACCACTCACTACTTTTGGACTAGCTGGAGCGATAGCACAGTGGGTAGGGCGTTTGCCTTGCACGTGGCCAACCCGGGTTCGATTCTTTTGTCCCTCTTGGAGAGCCCGGCAGGCTACCGAGAGTATATCCCACCTGCACAACAGAGCCTGGCAAGCTCCCCGTGGCGTGTTCGATATGCCAAAAACAGTAACAACAAGTCTCACAATGGAGACGTTACTGGTGCCCACTCGAGCAAATCAGTGAACAACGGGAGGACAGGACAGCGCAGTGGATACATCCTGAGATCTATTTTTAAAAGAGCTAGAAAATATGGAAGTAGTAGCTACATTGAAGCTTCTTTGAAGAATATGTGTTCTGACTGTCAGTATCTGCTCCGCTGGTCATTCCTTGCTTTCCATTAGCTTTTCTTTTCAGGGCATTCACAAGAAAATCGGAGGAAAAGTAGCATCTAAATAATTTGAGTTAAGAGCCTTGCAGTGCCTTATGCAAACCATAAGTAGCTTATAGATTTTATTTTACCTGCCCACCTCTGATGGGTAATAACCACCTGTCAGCCTGTATCAGAGGGGTCCCGGTGCCAGGTGGACCCAGCAGGGATTGTGTCCCTGGTAGGGCCATGATGTTTGCCCTGGGCACAGGAAGAAATCCTGTGAGTGTATTTTCTCCCCTTTCCTTTGAACTGTTGGTCAGTAAATGGCACGCCGATAGCCCCAGTCTGAGTTTAGGACCTGCTCTTCTTTCCTGTGACTGGCCTTGGTGAAACTCAAAGTCATGATGAGCTTGTGTCCTGGCCGTGTTCCCGACTGACCACGTAGCCTCTCCGTGTTGCGATCTGAGATGTTTCTGAGACCTTTCTTCATTGCAGCTGGTGTGGACGCCGCTTTTGGCAGCCTACAGCATTGGCCTGCAGAACTGTGATGACACCGAGGTCGCCTCCCTGTGCTTGGAAGGCATCCGCTGTGCCATCCGCATCGCCTGTATCTTCGGAATGCAGGTGGGTGCAAGGCAGCAACCCTCCTCCTGGAATGTGCGTGGGCCGTGTGCTTTTAGATTCAGCACAGCACAGCTTAGAAATGGCCAGGGGGCAAAAAAGAACAGAGAAAGAGAAAAGGAGAGGGAGGAAAGGAAGGAGGGAGTCTTAAAACCCGTAGGTTAGTGCCGGTAGCTTCCTTTCGGAGAACTGTGGATTTGGATCAGAACCTTTCAGAGTAGGAAGATCCCGTGCTTGACTGGGTTTGGTGAAACACTCTTTCTGTCCAGCTGCCTTTTTATTTAGCTTTTTGGGTCACACCCGGCGATGCACAGGGGTTACTCCTGGCTTTGCACTCAGGAATCACCCCTGGCGGTGCTCAGGGGACCATATGGGATGGTGGGGATCGAACCTGGGTCAGCCGCATACAAGGCAAATGCCCTACCCACTGTGCTATTGCTCCAGCCCCAGATCTTTTTCTTTTTAAGCTCAGTTTTTATGATCCAAGAGTGTGGCTCAGGGACTGAGCACATGCCTACATGTTTGTGAAGTGTGTGGGGCCTTGGCACTAATGCCCCTACCACCAAATAAAATATTTATTTTTTAATTATTCACCTAATTTCTATTTCTTCACTGAAATAAATAGCTCAATATAAAACAAATGCCTGTGGCCATTCTGAAGTATAAAAAATGACAGCAAATGAAATACAGTTCTGAGACTGTTATGAAGGCAGCATTGCTCTTCGTCCTCTCACGAAGATTCGTACCCACTTCCCCTGCCACCCTCCCTCTTCTGCTCCCCTTTGGCTCCGCACATAGACACCTCTTTAAACCCGGACCCAACTCTGCTCTTTCTCTGGCCAGCTGGCATTGGCCCAGCGCTGCCATCTCTCTCTCACTCAGGCTCTGTGCCTTCCCCGCTCTCATTCACGAATCACAAATCACGACCATCCTGTTATTCGTCGATTGCCTCGAGCAGGCCCCAGTAACGTCTCTTTCATCCTAGCCCTGAGATTATATTCAAG
>JAOXYA010116315.1:0-10558 GCA_028565675.1 Sorex palustris
TCGATATGCCAGACACAGTAACAACTAAGTCTCCAATGGAGACGTTACTGGGCCCGCTCGAGCAAATCGATGATCAATGGGAGGGCCTTTTTTACCTTTAGTTTTATTATTCAAGCACAGTTATTTACAAAGTTATTCATAGTTGGATTTTAGACCTAACATGTTCCAGCACCAATCCCACCACCAATGCCACCAATGTGCTCAGGTAGGTTCCCCCCATACCCTCTTCCCTGATCTTCTCCCAGTCCAGCCTGCCCTCTTGATAGGAAACTTTTAAAGTTTGGTTGGTGAAGTCTGGTGATTTCATTTTCTTGTTGAAGCTGTGGTTCAGCTATTTAGCTCTATCATTCCTAACGCCATCAATATATCTGAATCCCTTTAATCTCTGGCTCCTGTTTCTTCTCATATGTCTCTCTCCCTTTCCTCTCCACTCTATTTCAGTAATAATTCTTTGTAAATATATATATATGTATATAAATCTCCAAATAATATATCTACCTGGTTAACTTGTATAATTCTAAAGTTTTAGAATTGGTTGAAATTGAGAAACACTAAGAATTCGTGATTAGAAAATTTAAATATGAAACATTAACATCTCATAACTTAAAAAGTGCTATTAAAAGTGATTGAAATATTTAGTATTGACAAATATATAGTGGGCTGGAGGGATAGCACAGTGGTAGGGCATTTTCCTGGCATGCAGCCAACATGGCCGACCCAAGTTCGATTCCTCCTCACCTCTTGGAGAGCCCGGCAAGCTACTGAGAGAATCTCGTCCACACGGCAGAGCCTGGCAAGCTCCCCCTGATGTATTTGATATGCCAAACACAGTAACAACAAAATCTCCAATGGAGACATTACTGGGCCCGCTCGAGCAAATTGATGAACAACGGGAGGACCTTTTCGAGCATAATCATGCTTTAGTCTAATGATAGAGTTCATAATACTTATTTTTTCTATATAGGTTAATGTGAACCTAATAGTTAAGCTTAAAATACATCCATGATTGGGGTGGAGGGATAGTACAAAGAGTGAAGTGCATGCTTTGCAATTAGGTGACCTGATTTTGATACCCCTCCCCACAACCCTGTCCTTCCTCACATCCCATTTGGTCCCCTTGCATTGCTAGGAACGATTCCTTAGTGCAGAGTCAGGAGTTAACCCTGAATTTTGTCAGTTGTGTTAACTTTGAATATTGCCAATACTCACAAACAAACAAAAAATACATCTATGAATACTGTAAATAGTATTTGAATTAGACTGGACTATGAGATCAATAAAGTACTTCTATATCCTCTTCTGGTTTCATATCATGATAGTGACTTTATTAGGACAAAACTATTCTTAAGTCTAGAATGTTCTTGCTACATGATAATTTGCCAGAGGATAGATCATATCCTTGAGCAGTAATATTTGTATTACTAAAGCACTAACTTTTCATAAATTACTGTTTGAAATTTTATATAACGTCTTAGTGACTTTCAAATAATAAACCCTTTGTTTATGAAGCGATAATCACTTTGTTTATATTGCTGGAACAATAGCACAGCGAGTAGGGCATTTGCCTTGCACGCAGCCAACATGGCTGACTTGAGTTCGATTCCTCCACCCCTGGAGTGATAGTACAGCGGGTAGGGTGTTTGCCTTCCATGTGGCCGACCAATACAGGTTCGATACCTCCACCCCTCTCAGAGAGCCCGGCAAGCTACCGAGAGTATCTCACCCGCATGGCAAAGCCTGGCAAGCTACCCATGATGTGTTCCATATGCTAAACACAGTAACAACAAAGTCTCACAACGGAGAGGTTACTGGGCCCGCTCGAGCAAATCGATGAACAACAGGAGGACCATGACCGAGAAATTGTTATTTCCAACATAGACCATGATTTTGAGCTAATTGGTAGCTCAAATGTCTCATGTTTTTGCCCCATTTGTAGACTACTGATGGCATGGTATCACCTAGAAACTTATATGATCTCCTTTGGAGAAACAACAGTTGTTTAGATTAATACTATCAAACAACAGGTGTTTAGATTAGATCCTGAGAAGTATGAATATTTAAGACGTTCAATGGAAATTCGAAATTAGAAAACTAACGTCCAAGTTCAAGTCAAGATAAGTTAGAAATTGTTAGAATTACTAGTAGAGGCCCTCAATTTGGTCCTTTGAACTTCCGTTTTTCATTTTTGGGGGTATTGGGAGGTTGGCCACACCAAGAAGCTCTCGGCAGGGCTTACTCTTGGTTATCAGAGGACCATATATGGTGTTGGAGACCAAACTGGATCGACTGTATGCAAGGCAATAACTTTAACCCCTGTCTCTCTAGGCCCTGTTAGACTTTGTTAAATGTTCCCCTTCCTCTTGCACAAACTTTTGCTAGAGCTGTATTTTTGTGGATTCAATCAAAATAAGAACTTTGATGTACTGTTTCAGTCTTTTCATAACCAATGTTGGAAACAAACTTTTTTATAGTTATTATTATGATATCAAGATACCTTCAGCAATATTTATCAGGGTACTTTAAAAAAGACAAGGTTTATGACTTATAAGAAATGGATATGATAAGTATTCCTTGGACCTCATGTGAGATACTCTATCCATTCATTTGTTCTCTCTATAAGAAAAAGAGCTAGAGGGTTGCTCGGTTCCGAGGTACCTATAATGGGTAGAAGTTGGAGGTTGAGAGTTTACTAAACTAATTCTTCATTGGTGAATTTAAAATACTTGAGTCACAATTAAATGCACCAGCAAAGAAAAAAGTGATCCAAACACCCAAAATAATCAGCTACATTAATATTTTAAAGCACAAATTAATTAGAAAATATGGTCTAACTCTATATAGTGACATGTGACTAAAGATATATTTATTCATGATAAATATCTTTGAAGTGGGTGCAATTATAAGCAACACTTACATAAAGCACTTTCATATCAAAATTTTTTAAATGACAGAACCCATACTACATCTTCCCTGAGTTTCCCTTATTTGCTTGAGCGGGCCCAGTAACGTCTCCATTGGAGACTTTGTTGTTACTGTGTTTGGCATATCCAATACATCACGGATAGCTTGCCAGGCTCTCCCAGAGGGGCAGAGGAATCGAACTCCAGTTGGCCATGTTGGCTGCATGCAAGGCAAACGCCCTACCGCTGTGCTATCGCTCCAGCCCTAATTAGTACCTTAAATAATAATAATAATAATAATAATAAAATAAAAGCATAACAGAAGATGGCAGGGTTGTGCTAATGTCTTTACTTGGCACTTTAGAAAGCTAATAACCCCTTATTCATTTCCAAAATTGATTAAAACCAGGAAATTTAGGGCCCGGAGGAATACTATAGGGGGTAGGATGCTTTCCTTGCATCCATCCTGGTACCACATATGATCTCTTGAGCATTGGCGTGAGTGATCCCTGAACACAAAGCCAGGACTAAGTTCTTAACACCACCAGGAGTGATCCCCAAACCCAAATCAAAGACAAGTAGGAAAGAAAAACTAGGAAATCTAGCACAGGACTGAACACCGGGTATTATATGCACATACATTTCAATCCATCTCCGGTAAGGAAAGGGGTTTCTTTTCTCTGCTAAGCTCAATATGCTTTGTTTGTTTTTGTGGGAGGGGGTTGGACACACTCTGCAGTGCTCAGAGACTGGGTGTGAAGTTAATCAAGGATGCTGGGGGCAAAATTGGGACTTCATGTATGCAAAGCAAGTGTTGAGCCTGGTACTAAACTCTTTATATTTCGACCTCAAGGTCTATCAAGAGATCAGGGATGTCCTGGAGCTTACCAATAGCTGATTTCACAGGTGGTCCTTTATCGGATCTGCTCAATGAGAAAGGAAGGCAGCTAATTTTGGTGCGGGGAAGGGAGGAAGGGTCCTCTGTGAATCCTATAGTGAAGGCTATAGTGTAAGACCGGGGGGCGGGGGAGGGGGGGGGAGACGGCTAGACCGTGCCAGCTCAAGGACGTGCCTTGGGAAAACTTGCGGTACTTGGACTTTCCCTGGGAGTGGGCACACTCTGCAGGCCGTCTAGGTCCCGCCCTCCCGCAAGTACTATCTGCTCTTCTGCTGGAGAACGCTCTGCCCCCTGGCGCCTCAGCCCTGGCCTGGGGCTGGGGATGAACCCGGGGCGAGCCGCGCCCGCGCTATCGCTGGGCCGTGAGCCCATCAGGAGGCGGGGCGCTACCGCGGCTGCCCTCGCGCGCGCCCATTGGTGGACGGCCGGCGTCCCGGGCGCGCCCATTGGCTGCAAGGGTCGCTCACGTGGGGGAGGGGGGCTCGGGGATGGCATCCCCATAGGTGTCCCGAAAGTTAAAGGGAGCAGCGCGGCGGCCGCGAGCCAGAGTCCCCCGAGACGGGCCACCATCCGGACACTACGCGGAAGCGGATGCCCGAGGAGGGCGCGGACCTGAGCCGAGGTGGCCTCTGCTGTCCTGCAGCCCCTGCTCCTGTGCAGCCGAGGGCTGGAACTTCTGCACCTAGGGGCTATGAGCTGTGCCAGGTACGTCCCTCCCGAGCCGGGGAGAGCGACCCAAGGAGCGCGCACTGGGACCCTCGCTGCGCTCCCAGGGCCAACTTGCAGTTGCACTCGGAGAGGGTAAAACTCTGGGTCTCGAGTAAACTGTTGCTTTCGAGGGTTGGGGGCAGGCCAGGGACAGCGGGCGGGCTGGAGCCTGGGGGAGGGGGGGAGTTACACTTAATGTTGGCACCCGAGTGAGGGGGACCCAGCCGCTAGGAGTGGCCGGGGGTAGGGTGCTGTAACTGGAGCTGGGGACTGCAGCCTCCCCTGTCCTGGACACGACAGTTCCCCAACTCGGCAAACTCCCTCCGGGGACCGCATCCTTCTGGAGGGATGTCTCCGGAACTGCGCTGTGGGGCCTGGAGCCCCAGGCAAAGTTTCCCTGGAAAGCACAAGGACACACACTTAGAAGGCTTGGACGGCTGCGAGCGCGAGGACTTAGGGGTGCCTTGGGTTGCCTTGAGACCTTACCTCCAAATTGGGGCTGCCCCCGGCCAGCCAAGAGCGGCTACTGCCCAGGGCGCTGGTGCGAGGGCGTCCCCGCCCGCCACCCGCCCCCGGAGATAAGTCGGGTTCCTCCTCCTACTGCCCGCCTCAAGCCCGGGAGCCCAGCCTTAGCCCTGCCCCCTGCCCCGACGCTCACGTAGGCTAGCGGTGGCGGCCCCTGCCACCTCCCTCCAGGCTCATCGATGCCTCTGTCGGGACGGGGCTTCGCTGGTCCAAAAGGTGGGTGCCAGAAGAGGCGAAGGAGACCCTCGGAGGAACTGGGTGAGGCGTGCAGCCCTGGCGTGCAGAAGTGAGGGGTCAGGGTTAGAGACCGATGGGAATGGCCCAGAAGCTCTGGACTGTGAGCCGCGCCCTGATGCCCGCTTCTGGCCCACTTTTTTTTTTTTTCAGAGAAGGGAATATGCAAAGAGCAAGTTGCAAAAGTAGGGCCTGAGTATTTCAGGAGGACATTCTAGAAGCTTTGGGGCCTGACAGCATATAGTTTTCTGTAGGAGACTGGGGGCAATTGAGGGAACTTCTGAGAACTTGGGTTGCTGAAGTGTTGCTGGAGCCTGTGGTTTGTGTGTCTGGAAATCAAAGCTCTAGGGCTTGGACCGTGGAAAAGACACCCTTCTTTTGGTAGGAGCCAGAACTTAAATGAAGACAGCAGAGGGCTTTCCACAAAGGAAGACGACCAAGGTGGGATGGGGGGAAATTAATGGAAGGAGCCATCAAGTATTATTAGCACCTTCACTGCTGAGCTAAGAGAAGCACAGTCCTGACTTACCACAAGTGACGCAGGCTGTGGAGGAATTCCTGGGCTCGGGTTCTGTGCTTTTAGATTGTGGGGCTGTGTTGTTGGAATGACCCTTTTTCTATAACCTACAGCTCTGTTCACAGAGATTTATCTGAAAGGTGTTTTGAATGGAGGTATCTGCACGGGTGACTTTTAAGGGTGTCAGTAGGGACCCTGTGATCTGAATTCAAAGGGAAAGAAGTCAATTTTCGGGGGGGAAGGGGGCACTGCACCTGGCAGGACTTAGCATACCATATTCAGTGCAAGGCAAACTATACAATACTATATTAATCTAAACCTATACTAACTCCTTGATCCAAAGATGTCAATTTTATCCCTGCTCATTTTACCAATCCTTTAGAAATGCTGAAGGGGTAGATGTCCATGGTTTTTAGAATTATGATCTGGGGGCGCAGAACAAGAGTTCAGCAGGGTAGGACATTTGCCTTGCGCACAGTCGACCTGGGTAGATCTCGTAGTTCCATATGGTCTCTTGAGTACTGCCAAGAGTTAATTTCTGAGTGCAAAGTCAGGAATAACCCCTGAGGGTGTGGTCCCCAAACCAAAACAAAAGAAAAAGAAAAAAAATAAGAGATGAAGAAGAAAGAAAGAAAGAAAGAAAGAAAGAAAGAAAGAAAGAAAGAAAGAAAGAAAGTTTGATCTAGTTGGGTATGCTTTTCTGAAATGGGTAAGCTTCAGTACTCTTGATAGGCTTTGGGTAAAACTGGTTTTCCTCTCATTTCATTTCAGTGTATAAGAGAGGAGAAATTGACCTCAACACTCATACAAACTCATGCATGTGTATGTGCGTGCGCGCACACACACACTCCCTATAAAAGGCACAGTTCAGAAAGCTATGCCTTTAAACTCAACTGCCTTGAAACTGGAAAGGGCATGGAGCTATTTTCTGTACAAGACTGGTTTTTACCAGAAGGATCACTGTGATATCTAATGTCACCAAGCTGACTTGAGAAACTGTGTTACCTGTCATTGGAATGGGGAAGCGGGTCTAGACTATCCACACTCCCAGAAATCATGGAGTCTTCTCTTGATCCAGAACACAGTGATCTGTCCTTGGACATGTCTCTTGCTGGGCAAAACTGATCTCTTAGGTATCTATTTGGAGACCAGAGTTTTGAGAATCATGCTGGTCTGAGGAACAGCAATTCCTATTCACAATCCTGTTCTGTAGTGACTTAGTATACTGGTCCTACACCATGCTCTTCCATTTCAAATGTGTCTCTGTGCCTCCTGAATTATTTTCCCCTGACCCTGGGCCACTGTGGCCATTTTCCTTGGGCTGGGAAAGAGGTGACTGTGGTCACACCACTGCAGAATTTGTGAGGAGAGGAAGTCTCTCATCCAAACTGGCAAATCCTGTGTTGGAAATGGTTGTATTTATGTCATCTGAGACTAAAACACCTACCTAGAAACTATCATTCAATCAATCTTCATCGATAAGAGTACTTCCATGAAGATCATTGATATTCCAGCCCTTTGGGGGAGTTACTAAGCAAAGGATCTGGAAGGCCCAAACCAAGCTAGTACTTCAGGGCACCATCTTTAGACAATTCTTCTGCTCAGAAAGGCTGGTATTGGTCTACCTGTGAGGACTAGGCAAAGCCCTAGCCTGGATAAGAGGCCAACAATCAGTGTCGTCCAATTGTATTGACATGGACATAGTGAAAGGGTTCTGGTCTGGCTCTGTGCAAGAGTAGCAATCAGTGGGTCACATGGTGGTTAACCTTTTAGCCTTTCATGGAAAAATATTGCAAAACCAATTAGGTTCTAGAATGTGCCAGTTAAATTGTTTCATTAGCTTGGATTTGGCTAGAACTTCCCCTCCTTACCACCTAATTTGCTTGCTCTGACACCTTGGTGAAAAAAGGATCTTTGGGGTGGGAGGTGGGGGAGGGGTTGTGAGAGGACCATATCTGGCTGTACTCAGGACTTACTCCTCCTGGCTCTGTGCTAAGGGATTATTCCTGGCAGTGCTGGGGGAATCACTGAATTGCTGGGAGGATCGAACCTAGGCCTCTTACATGTGAAGCATGTGCTCCAGTCCATGGGGCTCTCCAGTTTCAAAGCCTAGTCTTGAAAACCTGCAGGATTAAACCTTGAAAGTGACTTTTGTGAGCTGCAAGCTTGAAGATTCTTTGTTTCTATACACTCTTGAGTTCCTAATAAGTTGTTTGAAAGTAGTGCAGAAAAGCACGTATGAGAATGGTCTGTGGGATCCTTGGAACGTGTGTATAAAGATAACCCTAACCCACGTTTGACCGTGTCCTGACTCAAGCAGAAAGGAAGCAGCCATGGCCAAGGAGGACCTGCCTCCCTGAGTTTCTCTCTGCCAGAGTGGGAGGGGCTGACTGCCCTTTCTATTTTGCTTGCTAAAGCAAAAATGACCCAAACAAAAGTAACTACCCATGATAAAGTTAGAGCTGAGGGTACAACTCTAATATATCTAACTGAGTTTTGCAATGGACCAGGGGGAAACTAAAATTAAACTTGTAAGTTTAAGGACTGTGTATTTTATGCCGGTTTTATTTTTGTTGGGATGGGTGGGGCGTGTACCCAGTTGTGCTCAAGAGTTACTTCATCTGGGTCTATACTTTGGGGTCACCCCTGGCTGTGCTCAGGGGACTGTGGGGTGCTGTGGGTTTGGAACAAGGCAAAGGTTGCATTCCAGACACTTGAATTGTTTCTCCTCAGACCCCAATTGCTTGTTTCAGTTAAACCCCTTAGCCAATTTTCGGAGATTTTTGACACTATCTTCCCCAACTGACCTCCTTTGACACTATCTTGCCCAATTGGATCAGAACTTTCCTTTGCAGAACAAGTGCGAGGGTACAGGAATGTGTAATAGCAGGCTTACCTCAAAGTTTGCGCTCATTCGAACTTGTAGAGAAGAAAGGTAAGGTAATACACTTGAAAATAAAGGTTTAAGATAATTGTATTTGGATGTAAATTATTGTTTTGTTTTTCTCTGAACCCATACCTTTCTCTATTAGTCACCACTAAGTATCCTTTGGTGTGTGTGCATATACACACACCGTTTTGGTCTTTATATATAATTTTATCTTCTTCATGGTTTGCATTAATAATAAATTAAATTTGTTCTGTGCTATTTGATTTTTCCCCCAAAATGATATAAAATTTTATCACCATCTCATAGTTTAATGGGCTGGAGCACACACTTTATATCTGGGAGTTTAGTCCTCAACACTGTGTGGTCCCCCCAAACACCACTAGGAACAACCTTTGAGACAGAGCTGGGAGTGGCCCCTAAATACCACTGGGTATGCACCAAAACCAAAATATCTGACATGGGTGTGGTACATATAATTTGATCCAATACCTATGGATGGTCACTTAGAGCCTTTTCTCTGCCTTTCCCTTGTAATGTTGAACCTTTTGATACTTTAACTTCCTTGTAATTTTCACTTCCTTCAGATTAATTGGAGAATGGGAGATTAATTAGAACCAAAAATAAAAACCTTTAGAAAGATTTTCAAATTTAGACTACTACTCATATTTATATTATCTTTGTGCTATTGTTGTTTTTTGGGTCACACCCCGTGGTGCTCAGAGCTGACTCCTGGGTCTGCACTCAGGGGTCACTCCCAGTGGGGCTCAGGAGACCATCTGGGGTGCCTGGGAACAAGCCTAGACCTGACAGCATAGAAAGCAAGCACCCTACCCTCTCTCTTTGGCCACTATGTGCATTTATTTTTCCACACCAGGAGAGCTCAGGGCTTACTCGGGGCTCTATGCTCAGGAATTACTCTTGGTAGGGATCCAGGGACCATATGGGATGCCGGGGCTCAAACCCAGGTCTGTTGCATGCTAGGCAACTGCTCTCCCCACTGTACTATCAGACCCTGATTTTTAATTTTTTTAAGGCAGTTTTTACCCAAGTGTGTTTCTTAGAACATGTGTGCTATAAGATACTCTCAAAAAAAAAAGTTTCCTACTTAGAAAAGTTTGGGGAATTTGGTGAATTCTTTATAGGGAAACCATCCTTAACAAATTCTGATGTGGATGAGAAGGGGGCAGAGAGACTTAACAGGGGTAGAGCACTTAACTTGTATGCAACCAACCTGAGTTCGATGCCCAGCATTCTATTATGGTCCCCCAAGCCCTACTAGGAGTGATCCCTGAGATCAGAACCAGGAATCAGATCTGAGTATGGCCAGGTTTGCCCCCCACCCTCCCCAAAATACCCCTAAAAATGAATAATTAATTTTCAAAAGGAAATTCTGATAGGGACTGGAGCAGATTCAGTGCTTGCCTTGCACATAGCCAACCCAAAGATCCCGTGATCCCATATGGGCTCCTGAGCCCTGACAAGAGTGATCCCTGAGCAGAGTCAGGGAAGCCTTGAGCACAGTCAGATGTAATCCCCCAAACCAAAACAAACAAATTTTGATAGATGGGACCAAAGAGAACAGGGGATGAGGCATTTGCTTGCACACAGCTAACCCTGGTTCCATCACTCATATGCCTCCCCCATCCACCCCTCCCCCTACACACACACACACACACACACACACACACACACACACAAACACAATTCACACGGTCTTGTCAGAAGCCAGTGTCAGGATCACCATGCTTAGGTGAGCACAACTTAGGCCTGTGGGCAGAGATGGATGGCAGGTGTCCCTGGGGTAAAGGTAAAGGTAAAGGTAAAGGCCCTCCCGTTGATCGTTGATTTGCTCGAGCGGGCCCAGTAACATCTCCATTGGAGACTTT
>JAOXYA010116329.1:0-10558 GCA_028565675.1 Sorex palustris
TAGGGTGACCCACATATGGTCCCCCACCTGCCAGGAGTCAGCTCCGAGCACTGCTGGGTGTGGCCCGAAAATCTCAGGTTGTAAAAAAATATTAGGACTTTACAAATATAGTTGGCATTCTGATATATTTTATTTAAAATAATATCAGAACTACTTAACTAATATTTTATAAAAAGCAAATGATCATTTGCTGAGCACTTTCTATGTTCCTGACAAAATTCTAACCATTTTCATCTTTAAAAGTGCTTATGGACTGTGAAATAAAATTCAGAACATATGCCTATTCATTTTTTTGGTAAAAGAAATGCTAAGTTTTGAAATGAAATTATGTAATTTACAACCCTAACTTCTATGAAATACATATACCTCTAATTAACTTTCCCAATATACATATAGTAATTTGGACCACAGCTGGTTCTTATCAAGGCTTAATCCTGTCTCAGTGCTTGCTCCTAGCAATGCCCCAAGATCAGGAAAAGTCCAGTGGCTACAAAGCAGTGCCTTATCAGCTGTATTATCTCTCTGGCCTTGCCACTATAACATATTATATATATAAAAACTTGTGTCTAAATTACAAGCTCAGTTCTTTATTTGCTGTTTTTTTTAAATGCTTAGCCTCTAATATTTCTTTCCCTAAAATATTTTCTTCCTTAAAATATTTCAGATTCTTCTTCTGAAAAAATATTGTTTTGTTGGACTAAAAGGAAATGTTTTTTCGAATTTTATCTTTGATCTTCAAGACCTAACTTTGGTTTCCTGTCAGTGTAGGGCCCCTTCAAGATATTTTGTCAAGAGAAAGGAGAGATACAATAAAAAATATAACAGAAGTGGGACGGTGTCCAGAGACCTCTGATGCACTGAAGGAAACTGGAAGAGCACAGAAATGCGGATTCTCTATATTGGTTACTATTCACACTGAAAAAATTATCACTGGGAAGCAAAGGGTCATTTGCTTTCACAGGGGATGTAGGAATGCACAGTACTGACTGGGTTTCTGCCTTCCCTTTGTCCGCATGCTAAAAAACGCCTCTGAATATCTGTGATATTTGTTTTATTCTCACTTCTCAATGTTCTAAACTGAAGTTTCCCTCTTTCTGGTACAAAGGGTGCTCTTGCATTTACTTGAATTCAAGAAAATGAAACAATTTTTCTACTCCACATGTTCCATAGATTAAATTTCCTACTTGCTTCATTTGCAAATAGCAGCCAAAATGCAGTGCATGTCTCAATAATCTATCTTGTTTCTGATGTTTACTTTTTAATAATTTAGTTTGAACTTATCATTAATGTTTGCATTCTTATTATTTACTCCTTTAATTGCTTTAGTTTTTTCTCATTAAATGGATTTGGCTAATGTAATCTCACTTAATATTGAAAATTATTTACTGCTCAATAGATATAAAATTGAATTATCATTCTTTGGAGTAATTAATTATGAATCACATAAATTACATTTGTAGGGAATATAAACAGAGCTTGAAAACTTGAATCCCACCTATAACCTTACCAGATTTTAGAAAATCTTCTAGAAAGAATCTTACTCTTTGTCATCTCTAAATAAATATTACTGTTTATGTTTAAGTAGATGATTTCATAAAAATAATTTTGCCCCAGAGAGATAATAATCGGTCCTTCCAATTTATTTCTTACTGAGCCAAAGTCCTAATAAGCATTATCACTATGTTTATGAATATAATATTAGTATTAATTTTTTAGATGTTTGCATCACACCCAGCAATGATCAGGGGTCACTCCTGGCTCTGCACTCAAGTATTCTCCTGAAGACTCTTGGGGACCATATGGGATGCCGGGATTGGACCCGGGTTGGCTGATGCAAGGCAAGAGGCCTACCCACTGAACAATCTCTCCAGATCATATTATCATTTTTCCTATTACTATTATTACATATAGCACTGAATATAGCATATAGTTATATGCACAGTATATTTAAGACAGAGAGAGAGGCAAAATGAATAGATAGATTTATATAACAGCAATGTCAAATACAAATAACATTTGAGTTAACGCCTTAATGAAATGAAAGACTGTAACATAAAAATAACATTCCCAATAAGTCTGGAATTTTTATGTGGATGTCAGTTATCAGTTGGGGATTTCTCTGTACCCATATTCCAAAGGGACTTAAATTCTATATGTCTATGAAGTAATATACACGTTTATATATGTTAATGTACACATATACACACACAGACACACACGTACACACATATATGTAGTTATATAGAATCTACTTTAGGTAGTAATATCGTTTGAATTTAAATCACTGTATCACTGTCCTTCTGTTGTTTATCGATTTGCTTGTGCGGGCCCAGTAGCATTGTAAGACTTGTTACTGTGTTTAGCATATTGAATAAATCACAGATAGCGTGCCAGGCTTTGCCGTGCAGGCGAGATACTCTCGGTATCTTGCCGGGCTCTTCGAGAGGGGCAGAGGAGTTGAACTCAGGTCGGCCATGTTGGCTGTGTGCAAGGCAAACACCCTTCCGTCTGTGCTATCGCTCTAGTCCTTGAATTTAAATACAAATTTTAAACCTTAAAAATAAAATTTTAATATTCTATATATATAATACTTTAATATTTTATTAGCAATAAAATAAAATATGATATAACATGTTGGTGCATTAGATTAAATGTGGTCACAGTTTTTTGCAGTTATTCTATCTAAATGAGATATATTTCCCCATTCTCCTTGACATGGGCTATTTTTATGATTTTCTATTATCGGCAGAGTACAACATGCATGAAGTCTTATCACACAAGCATCTTTTCTTGAGCCCCAGTGTCATAGAGATATTAGAGCTTTTGCTTTCACTCTCTTGGCCAATTTCTTGAAACTACCACATAAGGTGGGCTGGAGAGATAGCACAGTGGGAAAGGCTTTTGCCTTGCATGCGGCTGACTTGGGTTCAGTTCCTCTGTCCCTCTTGGAGAACCTGGTAAGCTACCCTACCAAGAGTATCCCACCCGCACGGCAGAGCCTGGCAAGCTCCCCATGGAGTATTCAATATGCCAAAAACAGTAAAAACAAGCCTCGCATGGAAACGTTAGTGGTGCCCGCTCAAGCAAATTGATGAACAACAGAAGGACAGTGCACAGAGAATGGATCATGTAAGAATGACAAGCCTGTAAAAACTATATTATTGAAAAAAATATATTATAACATATATGTACAAGGAAAACTGGAACATATCCTTTGGAAAGTACTATAAGTAAGGCTCTATTGGACCATGCAGAGAAGTTAATACTACAAATAAAGTATTCACTTATGTGACTCCAAATATATATTGTGAACAACAACAACAAAAAAACAAGAAACAATAAAACTTTACCAACTTTACCAACTTTACCTCTAAGCCTTGGAACAATATTCTCAAGCCATAGTTAACAGACATAGTGTATGAAAAATGGAACCTTACAGGATAATCTTATAAAATCACTAACCTTGTCTTTGAGTTCTCTAAAGAAAAAAAAAATCCCAGACATGCTGAAGTAAAAGTTTTAGGTTTAAACTAATACTTATGAATAGATATTTCCAAAGTGAAGAAAAAGGAAATATGCTTTGGACTTTGGATATTTGATGTATAAAAACCATGAGGTAAGACAAATTTTGTTATGTTCTTGATATTAAATGTAGTGTGTATGATGAATAAATTAAGAGCAAGAAGAATAAAAATTTAAGCTTCCAATATAGGTTAAGAGAATATTGTGAAAATGTGGTACAGTTCATTTCACTAAGCCAACAGAAAAATCCTCAAACCCATTCACACTAATTACACCACATTCATCTCATCCTTCCTCAGAAGCTTCTGCACCTCAAGAGAAAATCAAGTGATCAAAAAACAAAGACAGTACAGAATGGAAAAGGATATTCACCCAAGATCCCTCTGATAGGCACTGGTTGAACTCTACAAGACAAAACATCCAACTCTATCAGAAAATAGGGGGATGAAATGAACCAAAACTTTCTCAAAGAAGAAATCCAAATGGCAAAAAGACACAAGAAAAAATGCTCTTCATCACTAGTCATCAGGGAGATAGAGATCAGAAGAATAATGAGATATTATCTCACACCAAAGAGACTAGCACACATCCAAAAAAATGAAAGCAATCAGGTTGGCTTGAATATGGGGAGAAAGGGACTCTCCTACACTGCTGGTGGGAATGTCGATTGGCCCAGCCGTTTTTGGAAAACAATATGGACGTTTCTCAAAAAACTAGAAATTGAGCTCCTATTTGACTCACTTCTAGGATAATATATCCCAGAGATGCAAAAAAAATAAATAAATAAAGTAGAAATGACATCTGCACTTGGATGTTTAATGCAGCACTATTTACAACAGCCAGAATTTGGAAAAAAAAAAACCTGAGTGCACTAGAACAGATGGCTGGTTAAAGAAACATTGGTATATCTACACAATGGAATACTGTGCAGCTGTTAGAAAAGATGAAATCATAAAATTTGCATAAGTAGATCAACATGGAGAGTATCATGCCAAGCAAACTGAGTCAGAAAGAGAGGGACAGACACAGAATGACTATACCCATTTGTGGTATATAAAGTAACATAATAGGAGGATACAACCTAAGGATAGTAGAGATAAGGGCCAGGAAGATCACTCCAAGGCTTGGAAGCTGATTTCATGTGCTGGTGGAAAAGGCATGTGGGAGGGAGAAGAGATCACTAATTAAATGATGGTTTGAGGGAATTACTCCTGATGGGAGATGCTTGCTGAAAGTAGACTGTGGACCAAACATGATGGCTCCTTAGTACCTACATTGCAAAACATAATACCCAAAAAGAGAGAGAGAGAGTATGAGGGAATGTGTCTGTCACAGAGACAAGTGGAAGGAAGGGGTAGGAGGGACACTGGTAACATTGGTCATGGAAAAAGGGCACTGGTGGGATGGGTACTCAAACATTGTTTGATTGAAATGTAATCCTGAAAAATTGTCAGTCTGTAACTCTATCTCACAATGATTCATTAAAATAAAAAAATTAAAACAATAAATAAACTCAAAAAATAGTATTATGATTAGATAAATCCTCATTCTACTGATGGACAATAGAGGACATGCATATCATGAATTATTAATTTTTTAAATATTTTAATATAGTTAATTGGGGCCATGACTAAAGCATACCTAAAGATTAGGATATATTTGACAAGTTCCACTGCAAGTCTTATATGATTGTATTCATTTTACCTGGTTGACTTTTCTGTTTTCTGTTGTCAAACTAGTTCTTCCTCATCATCATCATCATCATCATCATCATCATCATCATCATCATTATTACTATTTTATTACCATTATTTTTCCAAAATGGCAGGTAGTATTACTTAAGTTGAACTTAAAATACAGGATATTATTAAATATATATTTTACCAAAAGTAATGAAGATCTTTCACTGAAGAATTAAACTAGGATCATTGGGTCATTAAAATTTTAGTCACCTAGGCATCCAGTATGAGGGAAATTTCTAGACTTAATGGATTCTTCATTAATTCATGTGGTCACCTGAAAAGCCAATCTGCAAAAACAGTCCACTCCACAATATCATTTTACATTGTTACATTTCAAAATATGGTTTCTGAAATTGCATTTTCTTTCAAAAGATGACTCCTGCTATAAGAAGTCACCAAAACTCAGCAATGCTGAAATTTAAGAAAGTAGAATACTTTTACAGGAAGGCAAATAACTTCTAAAACATACTTAAGGTGAAATTTCATATAGTGCACCTTGAAACTAAAATTAAAGAGAAAAACTAATATGACAGTCTGGCAATGACATAAATTGAAATGTATATTGTAGAAATGGGAGGTGAGATACTGGAATTATTATTCTTTGAACCCAAGACTGTATAATTTCTATATAGTTATTTATCTTGAGTTGGAATAGTGTTATAGAGTATTCAGAAATTATTCATAATGATTGCACATGCATACCTGTTTGCTTTTTCCAATGACTTAAGTGCTTGTTCTTTAACATTTGGGCAAGGGGTCTTATGGGACCAAACTCCAGAGTGGTCAACAGCTATTGTGACTCTATTCTAATGAGTGCTTAGAAAACCATATGAAACACAGGTGCTCAAACCAGAGTCCACTGATCGCAATCCAAGTGCCTAACTTCCTATTTCATCTCTCAAGAACCCCTTTCCACATTTTAAAATTGAAGCAACAATGCATAGTAATATTTTATAAGTGTGAAAATCAAACAGTGCGTTTGATACATAAATTTTGCCACCACTGAAATTCTAATCATGCCACCTCATTGATAAGTTGTGTATATGTCACAAGAAATAAACTAAAAGCAGGAATAAAATGTGGGTGATGTGTCTTCTTTGTCTCACATGGAAATTTTGCACTGAATTAGTAACTCATGCAGACCATTTTCTAATTTTTTTCTTTTTCTTTTTGGGTCACATCCGGTGATGTTCAGGGGATACTCCTGGCTCTCCATTCAGGAATTACTTCTGGCTGTGCTCAGGGGATCATATGGGATTCAGAGGATTGAAATCAAGTCATCGGTGTGCAAGACAAACACCCTATCCTCTGTACTATCACTCTGGCCCCCGTCACTCATGTGGTTCTTCATAAGTTTCTACTTTCATTGTATTTTTTCTTGAAATCTTGTATATTACATATAAACTGAATCACTCAATGTAATAAATGTTTATCTACCAAAAATGTGACAACAACTAATTAGTAATTCAAATAATTACGAGGTAACCAATATATTATTGGGCTAATTGAATTTTAATGCTATTCATTGAACACTGCTATTTTGTTAACATGTGAGCAAATGTGATAGGTGTATCATATTTATGCCATATTGTATCTTATTTAAACTTTTAAAAAAAATTTTATTAGCAAAACCCACTGAGGTACAGTTGTAGACTTACAAATTTTTGTACTTGGGTTTCAGTTATACAATGATCCAGTACCCATCCCTCCACCCGTGCCCATTCTCCATCATTTACATTTTTTTTTTTTAAATTTTTGTTAGTGAAACACCATGAGGTACAGTTGTAGATTTACAAATTTTGTGTTTGGGCTTCAATTGTACAATGATCAAACACCCATCCCTCCACTAGTGCCCATTTTTCACCGCCATGGGTCCCAGTATCCCTCCCACCCCCCCTCCTCCCAGGGTGGGAGAAGCATGCTGAAAGAGAGAACCAAAGGGAATACTCATTCATTCTTTCACTCTTCATTCACGGACTCACTCATTCTTTCGCTCTTCATTTAACTCACTCACTCATTTTTTCACTCTGCCCATTCTTAGCACTGGTTTAGTCCTGGAGATCCCTTGTATGTCAGGTACGCTGGATTCTTGGAGGTGACTTTCCAGGCTGGGGGATGAGCAATCAATAAGGAGATCTGGCAGTGGTAAAGTACTGGAGGGGAGCAAGGTACCAAAGTGTACACGTGCTGATGGAGATGGTGGGGATCTTCCAAAGGGCATCCTGCAGAGCCTCCCTTGACATCTTGACAGAAATGTAGAGGAAGAGAGAGAGAGAGAGGGCAAATCTCCTAAGAGTTTCAAATGAGGGAACAGTATGTGCAGATGTCCTGGGGCATACAGTCAGGCTGGGGGAGGCCAGCTAGTCCCAGGTGCAGGGGGGCTGCTCTAAGATGCTTGGAGCAAGGAAAAAGTCTGATTCTTTTGTTGTTCTTTCCACATGACACCTGAGTGCTGAGGGACCAGGCAGTGCCAGGGTTCAACCAGGGCTCACCCTCCGGCTGCTGAGCTGTCTCCCTATCTCTGGGCCTCTGTGCTGTCATGTTTTCATGCTTGTGTGAAGTGCCATGTCCAGCCTGTGGGTGCAGAGGCGGCTGTAGTGGTCCGGGGTCAGGGTGGTGCAGTGGAGAGCAGGGAAGAGTCTGGGTGGGGTTTGCTTAGCAGGGCTTGCAGAGAGAGGGCACTGGAGGAGAGCACATTTGGGAAAGGACCCTGTGCCCTGACTTGCAGGCCTGAGTGACTGATACTCGGAAGCTCTCTGGTCTGGGTGTGGATTAGGAGAGCCTGGGACTCAGTAAGCGAAAAGGGAACAGAGGGGACAGTGGAAGTAGCGTGCATCGGAGAGAACCTAGTGCCCAGGAGACACAGGCCACGGGGAATGTTGATGGTTGTTAGTTCTGCAATGAGTGTGTTATGGGCAGTTGACATTGTGTCTAGCCACCCCTTGAAGGAGTTTTCCTGTGTGTGTGGCAGGGGGTTCGGGGTGGGGGGTGGGAGAGGGGCAGCAGGAAGTGGCCAGTAGTGGGGAGAGGTGGGTGGACAGAGATGGAATGTCTTGCAGTCCTAACCTGGGGAGAAAAATAGGTGAATCTTAACTGAAGAAGAACAAGAGCTGGGGCGAGTTTGGGGAACTCAGGGCAGGGCTGGGCTGCTGCAGGGTTGTGCCCTCAGCTGGCAACCTGCGTGCTTCCTGGCACTCTCATGCACAGACAACTGTGCACCCCTGGGTGTCCCTGTGGATGCAGTGGGTGCCTGCGCCCACCTGGGGGAGTGTGACCTTGGCTTGCGCCCTAACCTTGCCTTCCCGACTCAAACATGGTGTGTAGTGGAATCATCTGGTGCCTGTGGCCCGGGCTTGTGTCTCCCACAGCGCCTGTTCACGGGCCTCTCTGAGCATCCATGTGCACCCACTTCCCAGTCCTCGGAGGTTTCAGCTGAAGCAGCGGTTCCAGGCTTCCCTGAGCACTGGGGGTGAGAGATGGCCTGCCCACCGGGTCCCTTCCCCCTCCACCGAAGTGGTTCTCTCTTGATTCCAGTCCAGTGTAGGTGTTTGAGCGACCCCACCCTCCACTCTGACCCCTTTCCCACTCTCATCTGTCCTTTTCAGCACGCCCGTCACCACCAGGGCAAGCCCTCAGCCCTCTCAGGACATCTGCATCCTCTTTGCAGCCCCCTCCCCACGGACAAACCTTTCACTTCCTGCCTCAGATGGAACTGAGAACTGAGTCTTTTAGAGCTCGCCCTCTCTCCCTCTCTCTCTCTCTCTCCTGCTGGTCTGCCTTCTGGGTCCTGATCTCATCCTTCTGCCCCCTCCCCCACCCTGTCCCTGCCCCTCAGTCACTGGAGGGCAAGACCGGCTCTGTGAATCATCAGTCACCAGTGAGAAATCAAGGTCAGCAGATAGAGGCCTGCTTGGGGCGATTGCAGGGCGAGGCAGGGTCAGCCTCCCAACAGCACTGCTCAGTCTATCGACTCGCTGTTATGCATTCCAGCAGTGCCATGTCAGTGGACACCGGGAAAGCTGAGTGCTCCGTCGGCGCTGAGAGTCTGAATAGAGGTCAGAGACACATGGCTTGCAGCAGGGGCCCGCAGGACTTTATCTGCCCTTGGTGGGGTGACTGCTTTGGTTTTGAACTCTGCTTGAGAAACCTCAGCCCAGAGAGTGGACGGGAACTGGGGAAACTTTAAACAGAACAAAGAAGGGGGCCAGAGAGATAGTACAGAGGGTGGGGCACTTGTCTTACACGTAGCAGAACTGGATTCAATCCCAGGCACTCCACATAGCCCTCTAAATCCTGCTAGGAGTGATTCCTTAGTGCTGAGTCAGGAGTAAGTTCTGAGCACCACTGGGTGTGGCCCCAAAACAAACCAAGCAAAACCAAAACCAAAATAAAAATGAAAAAAGAAGAGGATTTTCAAAACTGTTATAGATATATTTCACATATACTTAAGTTTTAAGTTATGATTAAGCTGATTGAATTGGACATGAACTCCACATTGCTTTTTTTTCAGTATGCTAATGTTATTTTATTATTATATGATTCACCGTGAGATACGGTTACAAAGTTTTCACATTTGAGCTTCGGTCATACACTCATCAAATACTCATTCCTTCACCAGTGCACATTTTCCACCACCAAAATTCCTAGTATTTCCTAACCCCAACCCCCTTCCAACCCTTCCCCTGCCTGGGTGGTAGAGAGTTTCCCCCATATTCTCTCTCTACTTTGGATACATGCTATATTTCAACTCCAGTCACATCAACACTAAAACCTGCCGAAAAGGCAATGCTAGACGATTTGTTTTGTATTGCGTGTTATGGGTTGAATATAATGTCCAGGAAATTCTGTGTCGTTCTCTTCCAGGAGCTTTAGTTTATAGCCTCTGGATCTTGGTCATTGATGAGATTACATGGTTGGGGCCAGTTTGTGGATGTGACTGCCAAGCTACTGGAAAACTGGGGAGCTGGGGGAGGAGGCCCAGTCCCGATCTGAGCAGGCCTCGAGATCTCAGTCACGGGTTCCTGCATATCTGGGTTTTTCTGCTGGTCTGCTCTCTGGTGAGTTTCATCCCATCTTGGGTGAGGATCCTCCAAGCGTGTGGAGAGTGGCCTTGGGCATGGCAGCAGTTGGGTTCTGGAGATTTTCGACTCACAGGGTTCTGTTTGGGGCAGGGAGGGAAACTCAACTCTCCTTCCTCCTAGGTGCCCCCGTGAAGACAGCCTGATGGGGAGTCAGGAACTTCTGTGGCGCTGTCTTCTGGGAGTTTTAGTTTATAGGCCCTGAGTCTTGATGGT
>JAOXYA010116339.1:0-10558 GCA_028565675.1 Sorex palustris
ACCGCCAGGAGTAATTCCTGAGTGCATGAACCAGGAGTAACTCCTGTGCATCGCTGGGTGTGACCCCAAAAGCAAAAAAAAAAACAAAAACAAAAACAAAATTAATACACAGGCTCAATCTATAACAATATACTAGTAAGCTCTTATATAAGGGCTCAATGGCTCCAGGAGGAGATACAACAATCTTCACACACTTTCTTCCCTGGAAATCTTTTTTGATCATTTTTATTTATTTATTGCTTTTTGATTATTTTTAGCAAAATTACTCATAACAAGCAATACAAAATGATCATTTAGGGCCTATTATTGGTGCAGGCTTGGGTAGTGGTTTGGAAAATTGGAAATAATGGTGGTAGAAAGGTGTAATGGTGGTGGGATTGGTGGTGGAATAGTGAATGTAATTCATTATAAACAACTTTATAAAACTAAAAAAAAAAAAATTTTTTTAAAGTAAGGCACCTTCATTAATTAAAAGAGGCAAGAACACCTAGATTAAAATTCCCAGCAAGAGATATCAATTGGGGGGCAGGAGAGATAGTACAGCAAGTAGGACACTTGTCTAACACACAGCCAACCCAACACCACATATGGTGCCCTGGGCCCTCCCGAAAGTGATCCGAGTGCAGAGCCAGGAGTAAGTCCTAAGCACAGTGGGTGTAGCCCAAGAGACAGAGAGAGAGAGAGAAAGAGAGAGAGAGAGAGAGAGAGAGAGAGAGAGAGAGAGAGAGAGAAACAAAGACAGAGACAGAGAGACTTTTAAAAAGCTGATACTTTTAAAAAGCAAGGGAAGTGCAGACAAAGCAGGGGAAGAGTGAGAGAGAGAGAGACAAAAAGGAAGAATAAAAACTCCATAAGCATAAAAATTAAAGATAAAATTCGGAAGGGGGAACCAGAGAGAGAGAGAGAGAGAGGGAGAGAGAGAGAGAGAGAGAGAGATCAGAAGCAGAAGCTTCCAAAGACCAAATCAAAACGCTGTTTTCAAAAGATGAGGGAAATGGACATCAACTGTTTTTTTCTTTTTAATTTTTTTATTTTATAAAGTAGTTCACAATATTTGATTACATTTAATAGTCAAAAACCAATCCCACTACCATTACACCTTCCCACCACCATATTTTCGGTGTTTCTATCCCGAACCCCAATCCATGCCCCAAAGCAGAACCAAAATGATGTATTTCCCTCTAAGGTTGGTTGCCTCCTGCTCTGAATCTCATCAAATGTGATAGGTAGTCTTGGAGTACAGGTAGGGTGTATCCTATGAAGTGTTGCGGCCACAAATGCGGCCTCACACTCCAGGAAAAGGTTCACTCCTGGGTGAGGCTCAGCCCAAGTACGTGGAGAGTGGCCGTGAGCGTGCAGTGGTTGAATTCTGGAGATTTTTGGCTGCTGGGGCTGGGGTGCCCAGAGTGAAACAGCCTGGCAAGAGATCTGGTGTCATGGTTATGGCGAGCACTGGACATCAACTGTTGTTAGAACATTTTTTCCTTTTTTTTTTTGTTTTTTTTTTTGTTTTGGGACCACACCCTGCTCAGGGATTACTCAGGGATTACTGCCAGGATGGAACCCAGCAGCAGCAAACACCCTACCTGCTATACTGTCACTCTGGCCCCCATCGTTTGACCGTTTAATGCTGCATGACATGATCATAGCTATGTCATCTTTTTCTTTCTGCTTTAGCATCCTCCTTCTCTTCCTTCAATGCTTAGCTTCTTCCTTAAGTGTGATATTCTGTGTAACCTGACTCAATTTCTTCAGGTACAGCCACTCCCTCTTTCCAACAAAAAGAGAAGGAGGAAGATAATTAAAAATTTAAAAATTAAATGGACTTTCTAGGTAATTTTCTATTTACATTTTCTAGAAACCAAATACCCAAATTTCAAATGTTATCTAGTCACATTTTACCTAATTGACTCTGCTACAAATGATGTAGCTTTTGTAGCACAGAATCTAAGTATCAGATATCAGTCTCTTTACTAAACTTCCTAAGAATAAACCTGATATAGTCTGATATTATTTATCTTAAATCTCTGGCATTGAAATATCTACCTGGCATACTACAAATGCTAAACAAAGGTTTAATAAATCTGTTCTCCAAGTTACTGGATGCATGAAGCATCAAATTAAAATGGAAGAAAGGATTTTCTCCAGGTGAACATGAGAGTCCTGAAGAGAAAGCTTATAGACTTTAAAAAAAAATCAAAGTACTGATAAGAGAGAGAAAAAGACAGACACAGAGGAAGAACAAAAACTCCATAAGCATAAAAATTAAAGATAAAATTTTGACAAATATGATAACTTAAATGCATCACATAAAAGCAAAAAAAAAAAGCAGGCACACATAATAGCAATTTCTCAAGGACCAAGAAAATTATATTCTATTTAAGCGGACAAATGTATAAAACATTTTCAGAAACAACAGCACTTCAAAATAAAATGAGATGTAAATCAACTTATACAACAGAAAACCATTCAGAATGATTAATTCCAAATAAATGAGTTATGATTTATTTTACAATAACTGTTTATGGTATAGTACTAGGCTGTTTTCATTTTCTTTCTTTTTCAGTCTTTTGACTATACCCTATGATGCTGTGGCCTCTGCTCAGAGACCTCTCCTGGCAGGACCCAGGGCCACTGAAGAGGTGCTGGGGATTAAACCAGGGTCATCTGATCCCAAGGCAAAAGCTTTAACACCTGTGCTTTCTCTCCACCTGAAGGCTTTTTCCTTGCTAGCAAAACTACCACAAAGATTAACTGCATTCTCCTTACATTTTCACTATTGTTACCATCAAAGTAAAGGAACAGAGACTTGGAAATAATAACACAGCCAAACTTTATGCTAAGAAAATGGGAAAATCAACTTCAGAATCCTGTCAGGCATGTGGAGTCATGCAAAGGGAACGCCCACTCTGAAGTTAGGACTGTACAGGTACAGGGGCTCAGGGATTCAGGTGACGGTAGAGCTCCTGCCTGAGGCAGGGGGCTAAGGGCTGACGCCGGCGCAGGCTCAGTGCAGTGTGGAGGCGCTGCTGTCTGTCTGTGAGCCCTGCACCATCGCCAGCGTACCACAACCACGTGTGTGCCACCCCATCACCCACGACAGCCAAGAATGGGAAAGCACCACAATTTAGCTTTCTGACCCCATCAAGCACCACAACAAATAGGAATGTAAGCACCACAACTAAGTGTATGCAGGCCCGGGGCATTGCAACTACAAAGAGAAGGGGAAATAATTCAAAATGTAATGTTCTAGATACTTTTCTATTTACGGTTTCTGAATACCAAGAACCCAGGTTACCTGTCAGGTTACTTTTTATCACTTCAAATGTTATCCAGGGTTGAACCCCCCCGCCCCGGTCACATTTCACCCTGTCACTGTCCTCCCGTTGTTCATCGATTTGCTCGAGCAGGCCCAGTAACATTGTGAGACTTGTTACTGTGTTTGGTATATCGAATACATCACGGGTAGCCTGCCAGGCTCTCCAAGGGGGGTGCGGAGGAATCGAACTCAGGTCGGCCGTGTCAGCCGCATGCAAGGCAAATGCCCTACCTGATGTTCACTCAATTAACTAAAATTCGTTTCACCAAATACACTAACTTCAACATCAAGACATTAAATAATCTGTTCTTTATCATCTGAACCCTACAATAAATTTTAGCATCACTACTGGGATATATCCTGAATTTCAGAATACATCCTCAGCACCAAACACACACACAAACCAAACCCACCACAGTCATTAAAATTAAAAACTGACCTGACTTCTTCAACCAGTTAATGGTATTTTTACAAAGCAATGAACAATAATCAAAAGATGGAAGGAAGCAACCCAAACATCCAACAGTAGATTAACGAACAAAATGCAGTACAAACATCAGAATATTATGCATTTAAAAAAAAAGAAATTTTTGACATGCAACAACATGTATGGACATTGAATGCTAACTGAAATCAGTCAATCACCAACTGACAATAACGTATGACTGTATTTAAAAAGTGTTCCTTGGGGCTGGAGCAATAGCATAGCGAGTAGGGCCACCCCGAGTTTGATTCCCAGCATCACATATGGTCCCCTGAGCACTGCAACGGGTGATTCCTGAGTGCAAAGCCAGGAGTAACCCCTGAGCATTGGCGGGTGTGATCCAAAAAGAAAAAACATTTTATTTTATCCATAAAATAAAATTAAAAAATAAATAAAAAATAATAAATGTACCTAGCTCAAAAAAATAAAAATAATAAAGAGAAAGAAAGGAAAAAAAGAAGAAAAAAAAAGAAAAAAACCATAAAAAGTGTTCCTAGGGCCATCAAGGAACCAGGAAGTGGAAATGTAGAGTGACTGTCTAGTCAGTGCAGAGTTTCAACTGGGGAAGGTGAAAAAGTTCCGGACATAAGAGGTGATAAGTTATACAATATGAATGCATTTTAAGGTGCATTTAATGCATTTAAATTACAGAATGATTCAAGTCGAACAGTGAGGGGCATATAGGATTTGTGCTCAAAGGCTTCTTCCACCTCTGAGCTTAAAGGTCCCTGCCAATGGTGCTGGGATCAAATCAGGATTGGCCACGAGCAAGTCAAAACCTGACCCCCTGTACTACCTCTCTAGCCCCCAAAGGGCACACTTTGTGTATAATTTACCATACACACAATAATGAGAAGCCTATTCTAGATCAAGTAAGATTTAAGAATATAACCAAATATGATCAATTCTTGTTCAATCATGGTTTGAATAAACCAAATGTTTTTTAGTGTTAACTCGAGAAATTTAATTGTGGACTGGATTAAGTGCACTAATTTTGTCCCGGTATTCGTGTAAGAATACATTATTTTTTTAAAGAGAAACAGACTTAAATATTTAGGAATACACTGTCCTCCCGTTGTTCATCGATTTGCTCGAGTGGGCCCAGTAACGTCTCCATTTTTTTGAGACTTGTTACTGTGTTTGGCTTATCGAATACGTCACAGGGAGCTTGCCAGGCTTTGCCAGGTGAGCGAGATACTCTTGGTAGCTTGCCGGGCTCTCCGAGAGGGGCAGAGGAATCGAACCTGGCTCAGCCAGGCTGGCTGCACGCAAGGCAAACACCCTACCACTGTGCTATCGCTCCAGCCCATTTAGGAATAAAATGAATGTTTTGTATGTGTAACATGTCTGTCATCTATGGATGAACAAAAAATTACAGAAATATGGCACATTGGCATTTATTACATTTGAGTAATATATATAAGGATTATTCTACTCTCCTACATATTAGAACACTTTACGACTAAAAACAAGAAAAACTTAAAAATCATTTTACTGTGAATGTCTTATCAACCTTCTAAAATTGTATATTTACTATAATAAAAAGTTTGGATTCGATTTAGGAAACAGTTGAAGAGGCACTAAAAAATTCAAAGTTAAAAAAATACAGTTCAGGGCCAAAGCAATAGTAGAGGAGATAGGGCTCTTGTCTGGCACATGGTGGACCAGGGTTGAACCCCCAGCATCCAATGTGGTGCCCGACCACTGCCAAGATTCCTGAGTGCAAAGTAAGGAGTAAGCCCTGAGTACTGCCAGGTGTGGCCCCAAAACAAACACACAAAAATACTCTTCAGCAAAATTACTGTGGCAGTGTCACCTGGTATGGAAGTCTTCTTTCAAGAAGTATCTAATACTTAGTTTCAGCCACTGTACTAAGAAAGAAGCAATGGAGACATACAGTTCAAAGTTTAGTAGGAGAAAGAGATAAAATAGAATCAAAAAACATTTTAAGTACAAGGAGAAAGATATGCTCTGAGTTCTTCAGGGAAGAGAGGAGGTAGGGAAGGCTATTCCAGTCGGACAGTCCTGAGAATAGAAACAGACTGGCAAGGAGAGGCGGGTGACCGACTATGGGTGAGTATATAAGAAATTCCGTGTTGCTAGAACCTACAGGGATTAGGAAGGGGGTTGGGCCTTGAGGAAAGTTGAAACTGGAGAAAAAATTAAGCATGAGGCTCTGTGAAAAATCTCATGAGCTGAAGGAAGAAGGTTCAAGCTGCAAGACTGGCATTTGCCTGAGTGTGGAAGATGAGGAAGGAGTCCAGCAAGGCTCTCAAGTTTCAAGTTCAGATCTCAGTGAAAAGGATGAAGCCATAAACAGAAAAAGAAATTAAAAAAAAAAAGCAAAATATGACTTTGTTTAAACACTGAAACTGGAGAGCTAACATAATGCTCACGTGATTGATTTTCGGCAGATAATTAAAACAGATTTAAGGCCCCCATACTGAAATTATGGTTGAAACTAAGGGGCTGCTAATAAGGCCAGAGAAGCTGTGTAGAGCTGTGTCTCTACAGTCACACAGACAAACCCCCAAAATATGGCGATTCACATGTGTAGGAAGAAGAGTGGGCCAAATCAGATGAAAAGCATAACCAACGAGTAAGAAATCAAGAGAAACTATATGACCTGTTACGTGAATTCAAGAAAAGATTATATAGCTACTATGTGACATACAGATTTCTGAAAATTTTTCTGTTCAGTAAAACTGGGAAGCGGGATATATACACCATATGGGGCAAAAAGCCCCTGTGGGACAGCACACGGGATTAAGTGGAGCCAAGAGAACAAGCAGCAATGGGTAATGTTCAGCCTCCTAAGCTTGCCGAGTTAACTGTGTTTCAATAGTTGAACGTTTGTGTTCCCTTTGCTGTAACCTAGATGTGCTACCCAGCTAATGCGCTGGTAAAAATCAAATATGAACGAACGTAAATTTTGCATTAACTAACATCATTCCTTGTTAACCACTTAAATATGAATTAGTTGATGCTACAGAAATACACTACAGCAGAACAGACTGCTGAAGAGGGCCAGCAACAGTATCAACGGCATGAATTCAACACAAAGGAAATTATTAATGTCTTATGATAATATTGCATGTTTAAGTTCTCAAATGTACTTTCCATTAAATTATCTCATTCACTTTTCAAAGTTGTTGGGGGGGGGGGGGAAGTGTCTATTAAATTTTACAAACTGATCATGAAATAGAGAGTCCAAGGTTCCAACCCTTCAGTGGGTTCCTGATGCAGCCACATAATTTAACAGCTATATGCACATACGAGAAATTTCTATATCCCAAAGAGGTAAGAGAAAACTGACCTGGGAAAGCATCAGAAAAGAGAGGAAAGAACAGGAACTAAGAGTGCTGATGTGTGATTATTGAAAAAAGGAATGTATGGTAAATTTTAGGGTTTTTTTTTTTCCCCCCTAACTAACCTTATGAAATGGAGAGATCTAGAATCCTGGTGTTCCAGAGATACGTGAGGGGGGCTGAGAGAATTTTCCAGAATGAACCCCACTCAACTGATTGCAAAGATGGTATCCAGAACAGCACAAATAAATGCACCAAGAGGAAAGCAGAGTTTCCAGCATATTGTACCACAGCAGGCACAAAGGCGGTAAAAGGCAAAGGGGTGGAGGGGAGGGCACACGACAGGCAGGACCTTTCGCGGAACTATGAAGAACATGCTAAGGACGTTGAGTTTTAGCCTAAAGGAGATTACTGTCAGGAAAGCGAGGCAAAAAGATTCCAGAACGATACACAGGGGAGAGATGTTCTAGAGACAGGAAAAACAGGTGCATGACCAAACATGGGCAGAAGAGGATGAGCAGCTGAAACTACAGCAGTGCTATCAGGCGGGTAACAAACACAGGAACCTCAGACAACCAATACGGGTGGGTAAGGAGGAGAAGAGAGCAAAGCAGAGAGTTTTAAGCCTGAACAATCACACACCAATAGCTGTGAGAGAGAGAGAGAGAGAGAGAGAGAGAGAGAGAGAGAGAGAGAGAGAGAGAGAGAGAAAAGCAGGTTTATCAGCACTAGTTGAATTTGTGGGCGAGAAAATATTATCCCAGGAATGAGAAACCAAAGCGCGAGGGTAAGTGTTAAGTCAAACGTTACCACTTTTCAGGGTAACCGCCTAACTTGCTCCTGCTAATAAACTTTGCAAAGGGGAAAAAGGCAAGTTAAGTAAAATGGAACTAGGAAAATCAAAAGAAAATTTTGAGCAAGATTTAAAAGTATCCAAGTAAGAATTTCTGTGACATGGTTAAGACATCTTCAACAATTCCCCCATTAGTTAACTTTCAAATGTGTTTTACACAAATTGAGCCTTAGGTTCCACAAAGTAGAGACAGCACAGCACAACAAGCAATGGTTCCGAATTTAGTGTCATATTGCTATGCTGTAAATCCAGGCACTGCCACAAACCCTATGACTTGGGACTTGTTAGTTAAGAATTGTAGGACTCAAGTTTCCTCAGCAGTAAATAGGAATTAGAATAGCAGCAAATGTATTAAGATTACTATGAACATAGTAAATAGTGTGTAAACTAAAGTACTAAGTACTAGGTACATTGTAAACAATCAAAAAGTGCTAAGATTTGTTAAATACTTATTATTAGCTGATGTAAATGTCACCATCTCAAGATATACAGAAACAAGTAAAGGAAAAGCTGACCTCAACAAGCAACTGTCTGGTCTGTAAGCATTTGGAGGAACAAACTTCCATTTACACATTCTATGAAACTGCATTTTAAAAGTTCTAGATACTTTTTTAAAAGAAAAAGTTTGGGGACAGAGATCTAGTACAAACAGTAAGGCACAGGCCTTACATGTGTGTGACCGGAGTTCGAGCCTCAGAAACTACATACAGTTCCCTGAGCTTTGCCAGGAGTGACCCAGGTCTGAGCCCAGGAGCTCCACTGTCTGAGCCAAAAACAAATTGAAGTTTAGTTGTACAGGGGCTGGAAAGATAGTACAGGGGATAGGGTGCTTGCCTTGCACGCAGCCAACCTGGGTTTGATCCCCAGCATCCCATACGGTTCCTTGAGCCCATGATGAGTGGCCCCTAAGCCCAGAACCAGGAGTGAGTCCTGAGCGTAGCGGGTGTGAGCCAAAGAACAAAAGACAAGCTGAGTGAAGACTATGAAGTTCAACCTCTCTTTGATGGGTGAGTCCTGATTAAATGACTAAAATTCTTTTCTTCCTTAGCCCCTTCCCCACTATTCCTTAACATTATCCTAAGCTTTTCTTCTGTTGTCACTGTTTCCCCAGCTCTGTGTCAGGGGGATTCTGGGATATCAGAGACCAAACCCAGGGCTCCCATAAGCAAAGCATGTGATCCAGCCTGCTGAGCTATCTCTCAGCACTTCACTTTTTCTTTAGAAAAAAAAAATGTACCTTATTCTTACGTAATATTTTATTTGCATATGTTTCATTTTTTGTCTATCTATATGGAAAGAGGTAGAAATATTCTTCAAAGTGCATTCTACTATTTTGAAATAGGATGATAATGAATTTCTAATGGAAGATAGTTTCTGACTGGTAAGACTAAACTAGCTACGGTGCCCAATCTTATACATATGTGCATGTAATATATACATGTAACTAATGTATGCAGATAATAAATGTCTACAATAAAGACACCTGGAGAGATTTCACCTCAGTTTACCCTTTAATTATATAGCATGTATTTCCTTCCCGTAATTCTACACATGTTCTCACAGGGCTTTTCAAATACTGCTCCCTTAAGTCCGAAACGTTCCTTTCTTCCCCTACCCTCTGCTAGGCCCACTTTCTTTCATTCTGCAGGATCAGATCACGCCCATTCACCCTCTGGGAATTAACTAGACCATCTTCCTTGACCACTCAGTTCCAAGTGAGGATCCTCTCAATGTTCCTAGAACATACTTCCAATGCACTGCACTGTAATTACCGGTTTACTTTTCTGTCACTCCCACTCAACTACAAAATGCTTGAGACACTGAATGAATTTTAATTCTCTTTTGCATCCTAAGACCACCCAACACTGTCAGATACCTAATGGGCAGAATGAATGACCTTGTGCAGGCTAATACAAGCACTCAGCTAAAGTACTTTCTGCCTAAGTGGGATAATGCTGCATGTCACTCATAAAGTCATCATAAGGATTAAATATGGTATCATGAGGCTCTCAGGAGCGTCTGTTGCACAGAACTACCATTTGATCGTCAGTTTTCATGCTTTAGTTACTCTGATGTATGCGTGGAAAGTGCGCTCCACTCGGTGACCAACATTTGCACACTGAGAGGCTCAACTTGCATCAGGACCCACTGGTTACTTTCCAGCATCCCTAGGACATGAAGGAGCCCTTACTGGGCATCAGGGCACTGGAAGAACACAGCAGGGCAGAGGAGGAGACAAAGACCCTGGCCAATATCCACAACAGGAATTCTTCTGTTCAGTGAATGTTTTTCAAACTCCCTAGGTTTTGCCTTGAATCAGGATAGCCTTCAAGACAAAATTAATAACCGAAGCTGCTCCAAAGGACGGTCTATCTGCAGGTGAACCTAACAGGAGGAAGTTCCAAAATTTCACGTTGCTATTCTTAAGTTTGACTTGTGTGCAGAAATCAATCAATCTCTCTCTCTCTCTCTCTCTCTCTCTCTCTCACACACACACACACACACACACACACACACACACACAAAATAACCACGAAGGGTGACACAGCTGACCTTTCCCTCATTCGAATGGGGTCCTGTCCCTTCAGATCTGG
>JAOXYA010116373.1:0-10556 GCA_028565675.1 Sorex palustris
CCATCCCGTTCCCCCCCCCCCCCCCCTGTGGCAGGCAGATTCCCTTTTTCTCTCTCTTTCTCTCCTTTAGTGTGTTGTGGTCTGCAATGCAGGTATTAAGTGACCATCATGTTCGATCTATAGTCTTCTTCCAGCACATATCTCCCATCCCGAGCAGGTTTGCCAAGTCAAACGTGAGGTTTCATCCCGGTCCTGTCGCTGTTGGTTTGGAGGACTTAGAAGCGAGTGCTTTTTTTTTGTCCATCCAAAGCTCCATATAGATGAATCATATCTGTACACCAGGAATCTTTGTAAAGAAAGCAGTGCCTGGGGTCACTCACTGTTTGCAAACCCCAGACCTCCACTTCCCAGATAGGCCATCTCAGGCAGGACCTATAAGAAGGACCTTCCTTCAAAAAATGGGGCTAACTGCCACAATGTAGAAACAAAGAATCAGGCTCAAAGGAGAGGGCCCAGGGGGTGTCAGTGCACATGAGGGCGGTGTTTGGCCAGTGCCAGGTCCTGCTGGACTCCTGACCCCCCTCCCTCCCTTCACATCTCCAAGTTTCCATTTTCTAGCTGGACCTCAGGGCTATGGCGCTGCAGAAATTAATCCTGTGTGAGAAACTCATCAAAATGTGCACTTCCAGGCTGGGCCGTGAGGGTGGCTTGAAGCATCTGCCAGATAAGCATGAGGCCAGGAGGCCACTGCCTGGAGGTGATCCTGTGCACTGAGGGCAGAGCCCTAGAGATGCTGCTCTCTGGGCCCCGGGGCACGACAGCAGAGAGTATGTCTCTAGCACACAGCTGACACCACGACTCAAGACAGACAAGCACCACAGGTGCTGGTGAGCATGCATGTGGGCACTCAAGGAAGAGTCCATGGGCATGGGTATGCCTCCCCGGAATCAAAGCAACACCCCCAAAAAGCAAGGAGTGGAGGGAGGACTGAAACGATCTTAAACTCTAGACCAATGTGGGGCTCAGGGCTGGGCGGGGGCTGTCAGCCTCACCTTCCTGCCAGTCCCCTAGACCTGGGCAGCTTCTGGGCGACCACACGGGGGTAAGAAGAAAGCTGCCCTGCCCAAGGAACTGCCAGGCTATGCCCCCAGTTGCCAGGCAGCACTGTCACCCCTGCCCCTGCCCTTCTCCTGCTGTCCACAGTGACCCCTGTGTGTGTGGTGGGGGGCAGGGGTGGAGGTCAGGGGGACAGACTTTCTAGTTTGGAGATCCACGGGAACTGCAGACTTTGTCTAAAGGGATACATCACGGTGCTCTTCCTCCGGCCTCCTCTGGTTTCGATGAGGAAGGCGAAAGCCAAGTCAGAAACCTCAAGATCAGGGCTAGAGCGATAGCACAGTAGGGAGGGCATTTGCCTTGCATGCAGCCGACCTGAGTTCTATTCCTAGCATGCCATATGGTCCTTTGAGCACTGCCAGGTGTAATTCTTGAGTGCATGAGCCAAGAGTAACCTCTGTGCATCGGTGGATGTGACAAAGAAAGGAAAGAGAGAGAGAGAGAGAGAGAGAGAGAGAAGGAGAGAAAGATCTCAAGATCTTCTCCGAGGCAGATGTCACAATGCCAGACCCCAAAGGCCTCAGGCCTGAGCCTTCCTCTCATGCCCTCTGCTCCTGGGCTCCAGCTCTTCATGGCCTTGCCCCTGCTAGTAGACACACCGCCCCTCCCCCCATACGTCTTCCCTGCACCTGTGCTTCCTTGGCTCACTCTGGTTCACGAGACACAGCGGGAACTGGAGAAGGCTGTGAAGTGATCTGTGTTGGCTCCCCCAGTGACTCCTGGGGAGACGCGACTGGATTTGCCAGGTGAGGACCTGCTCATCTCTGAGCCTGATGTCTCCTGGGCATCAGGTGCCCAACTGCTACTCAGTCACTGCTAGACTTGCCCTCTATCTTCCTTTCTCTCTCTCTCTCTCTCTCTCTCTCTCTCTCTCTCTCTCTCTCTCTCTCTCTGCACTCAGCAGTACACAGAGCCTGGCTTCTCGCTCTGTGCTCATGTGTTGCTGGGATGGAACCTACTAGGGATGGAACCGGGCTGGCCATGTGCAAGGCCAGTGCCTTACCCCCTGTTTACCTATTACTCTAGCACTGTATCTATCTCCTCAGCCCTCCTCTCCTTTTTAAATGAAAGATTCCTTTTCACCCTGAAAATTCAGCTCAGAAGTTCTTTGATCTCTTCTGGTCTCCAGAGCATGTTTTCTTTGCTTCTGAGTTGGCCTAGTTGGAAGTGTGTCAGCTTCCATACAGTGGCCTTTAAGATCAAGAATACCAGGGCTGGAGAGAATACAGGGGTTAGGGCACTTGCTTTGTGCACAGCCTACATTAGTTTGCTCTCTGGCACCAACGTGGTCCCTTGGGCACCTCTAGGAGTGATCCCTGAGCACAAAGCCAGAAGTCAGCCCTGAGCACAGCCAGTGTGACCCAAAAGTCTAAAGAAAGGGGGAGGAAATTAAAGGATTGTGTAGCCTCACTTCTGTGGGCATGGCCATCCCCAGCAAATGACCTAGTTCATTGCCTGGCACCCCCATGAAGCCCGGTACACATCAGGAACTCTGCCCTTTGCTCTGCTCATGATCTTGCTTAACTGATTTCACAGGAAGTCCAGTTTCAGGCTCCAAATTCACTCTCTCAAATTTCTCTGAAACATTTGGATTCTTTCTTTCCCTGTCTTCCCCCACGGATCTTTGAAGGGATGTCTCTTGCCTCCATGCAATTATGAAAAGAGGGAAAAAATGTACTGGAGTCATGTTTTCCTGTGATATTTAGAAGCCGGGTTAAGCTGACCCTGGCACGCACTGAACAGCCTTTGCTCTCATTTCTTCCATGTGGAGCCGGGTTCCAAGCTTATGATCACTTCTGGTTTGGAAGGTGACCGAGGGCCTCGCAGCGCTCCCAGCCACGCCAAGTCCCCGGGACCTCATCCCAGGGACAAAAGTGCCTCTGGGAGCAGGTGTATTCTGCAGGGCCACCCAGGCAGGGGGTCAGACCCCTGGGCCTGAGGAGAGGGGAGCCTCCCGCACAGGATCTCATTTTCCTCCATCTGCATCGACATTTGGGGCCTCGGGCTGCGTGACTCACCCAGTGGCTATCCATCTGCCCATTTATTCAGAAAAGAAAAAAAAAAGAACCACACACACAAAAACCCTTTACACACAAGTGGCCCAGATTCAGGCCTGGGCTGCAGCAGCAGAGCACACGCTGGGGGTGGAGGGTGGAGGGTGGAGGACTGGGAGGTGGGGGGTACCTGCTCGAGACTTGGCAGAGAATGGACTGCGACCATCTTCTCAGCCACCCCAGCCTGAGCGGATCTGGGGGAGGCATGGTTGGCAGATGCCGAGGCACTTGCCCCACACCCCTCCCTGCTCGGTGCACGTGTTCCAAAGGTGTGAGAAACTTCCCTCCTGTCCAGCCAACAGCCAGGCTCTGCTCAGACATCGTCCTGGGGATAAAACACGCTGACTCCTTCACCCTGGGCAAATCCAGCTGCTTGCTGGGCGGGCAGTGTCCCGATAGCTGCTTTTATGGACTTGGATAATTACTTGGTCTCTGGCAGTGGGAAAAGGGAAAACACACACTGTGCAGACAACTCAAATGGTCTAGGAGCCCAGGGAGACTGCAGAATGGACTGAGCACATGCTCTCTATGTGGGGTGCCGAGGTTCAGTCCCTGGAACTGCCTGGTCCCCTGAGACTGCCAGGTGCAAGCCCCCAAGCACCAGACTAGGAGTAACCCTAAGCATCACAGGGCATGGTCCTACAACCAAGGTCAAACAAAAATAAATTTAAAAGATATAAAAGCATACAGCAAAAATGTTCTTTCCTAATGAAGTTCCCTTCCTGGAGACGTGTGTGTGTGCGCGCGCGCGCCTATCCATCTAGGTGTGTGGATCTGTAATGTAGGTACATAAACACATTTTCTTGAGGTGTATTCATGCTGGTGCAGGCTGGGCAGCTGACCCTCTGCTTCCAGAGCCCAGGGATGAGCGTGTGCCATACCTCCCTCCACCCCCGTGGCTAGTTCTGTGGTCTCTGACATCCTTCTCCCTCTTCCCATCCCTCAGTGATGCTGTGAAGATCAAGGCTTGCATATGCTCAACTTTTCATGTCATGCTCACTGGTGTTCACACACTTGGATCATGGTGCCCATACTTGTCTGCCATTGCCGGGGATCCCAAACTCTGTGGTCACCATCAGCAAGTGGGCCCTTCTGGGGACTGTGGGCTTCTTGCTCTCCCATTGAGCTACCCCTGGTACCCTACTTCTCCCTAATCTCTGTCTTCCCAATGGAATGGCATTCTCCTTGGGGGCATGACTAGATCTACATTTACCCGCTTTGATCATTCAGGATGGGAGATGTGTGTTGAAAGTAGGTGAAGGACCAAACATGATAGCCTCTCAGTATCTGTATTGCAAAGCATTATGCCCAAAAGTAGAGAGAGAGTAGGGGGGAAATTGTCTGCCATAGAGTCAGGAGGAGGGGTGGGATGGAGGGGGGGAATACTGGGGACATTGGTGGTAAAAAATGTGCACTGGTGGAGGGATGGGTGTTCCACTATTGTATGACTGAAACTCTAACGTGAAAGCTTTCTAAGTGTTGCTCATGGTGATTCAATAAAATAAATAAATTTTCCCCCTTTTATAAGTACATCAGTCATTTTCAATTGAGGTTCACCCCACCATTTTTATCTCACTTTAACTGTTTCCTCTACAAAGACTTTATCTCAAAGTAAGATCAAAGTGTGATGTTCATAGGACTTTGATGGTTGAATTTTGGGATGACACAATTCAACCCATGATAGCCCTGGTATTTAAGAATATGCTGACTTTTAAGCAAATAGTAATGTACTCCAAACACTTTTGCCTCTTGCCTTTTTTTAATTTAATATTCTTTGGCTCTTTAAAAAAAATATCAGTAGATACGGCTACAGAGGATGCGTCCTGTTGCAGTCTCACTGTTTAACTCATCTGGCGATTGACATTTGATCTCCTTTCCATCTAGTGCTGTTGCAGGTTTTCATTAAATGTCCTTTCACACTTTCAAGTGCAAGGGTAGCTGCAATTAAGATTTCTGAAAGTCTAATTGCTTGTTCATATGGTTAAGTGCATTTTAATCTCAATATCCTTAATTCTTAACAATTCTTAACTGCTGGGATACAGGACTGAAGAGATGAATTTACCAGATTAGCTCATTGCTCACATGTATTCCTCTCAGGTTAAAATACTAAGACTAGAAAGACTCCATAGAAAGCAGGGGGAAGGGTTGGGGGCTTGTGAACCCCAAGTCCAAAATCTCAGTCTTTGCCATCAAAATGTGTCATCAAAATGGGCTCCTCCAGAGCCCGAGGCTGTGCACAGGGATTGTTGAGCCTGGATCCCCTGGTCAGAAGGAGGATGAGGGGGGAGCATTGCCCAGAGGAAAGATGAGGAGGAGTGAGGCCGGCAGCTGAAGCTTTGATTAAAGACCAGGAGTCAAGTGGGCGTGTCATTAGGATTTCTCTTGGGCCCTATCCCCGGTCTCTTAAACTTAACAGCCCTTTGGACAAGAGAGCATGAAAGAATCATTTGCAGTCATAAAGGGAAGCCATAACAGACAGGGAAGAGCTGTGGATATATGTCTGCTGCCAGGAGGTCATGGGGTAATAAAGGGGTGTTAGGAGCTGCTCAAGGCTGTCACAAGGAAGAGTCAACATTTTGGGTACCTCAAACAGGCTCCACATCTGAGTGTCTGACAGCCCACAGAAGCTGTTGCTTTCCATGACTCCTCTAGACTCAGATCAGGAACGAGTAGTTTTTTCTCTGTAGACAGGTAGCTACAGAAACCTAATGGAGATAATTTACTCTTCGTGGAATCATTTGGAAAATTCTTTCAGAATGAATAAAGGATTATTTGCTGCAGGATTTACTCTTCTGCTTCCCATCTGGGCATAGAGTTCAAATACCTTCTTCACAGCTGTCTTAAAGAAGAGTCAGTTGCATCAGGGGGTGGGCGGAGTCAGGTCATTCCAAACAACTGCTGCGTTTTCAAGCGGGTTTCAGGCTACTGGTAAGCACCTGGTGTACTGGGTCCTGCAGCCTCCACAGAAGCTGAGGCAAGAGCAGCTATGCAGCTCTCTGCTCCTTAGCGCGATCTGGTGCTTGCCATTAGGCTTAATTGATGTATGTTTGGGGGGAGATCTGAGAGGAGCTCAGAGCTATTGAAGAGCACAGTACCGACCTGGACCCAAGCATGTTCCTTGGCCGCACACATGACACATCAGAGGATCCTATGAGTATGAATATGTGAGAAAGGAAATTTGTATTGTAAATCTGAGCTTCAGGAAACTGTGGTCCATAAATGCTAGAGAGAAAACCTTCATTTTGGGGGGGGCACTAAATGCAGTTGATAGGATGATCTCCTCTAGGTGAGAAAAATAAAGCGCAGTTCATTAACCAAACAAGAAGCCCGTAACTGTTGGTGCAAAGATTTGAACCCAAATTTTGTATATAAATGGTTCTCTGAGGCCAAATGGCCCAGTGGACACCAGATCTAGTGCCATAGTGTTTTCTTGATTTTACCATCCTTCCTATCTAAGGTAACTCATCTCAGAATGTGGCAAGCAGCCTGTTGGGCTGATCAAGGCGAGTATGACTACGGGAGAGATGCTTGTGGGCAGGGGAGCAGCAGACGGCTTTCCAAACAACTGCCAAATTTTAGCACCAGGCAGAGGTGGGTCTAGGGTCTAACGTGATCCCAACATCAACACATAAGAAACTGTACCTGCTGGCAAGCTCCTGATCCCAGGAGGTCTGGAAATTGTCTTCAGGACAACAACCACTTTGTAGCTTTTCAACCATGAAAGCTCTTCTGGAAATGCCTGAACCTTTTTTGATAAATTTTCAAGCAGCTTGAGTTCTGCAATGCTGAGCACCACTAGGGTTACCCTGACAATGTTTGGGGGCCTCCAGGAATACCCCTAAAGATGCTCAGAGGGCCATGCGGTGCTGGGGAGTGAGCCTACAACCCTGGGTCATCTCCCAAGCCTCAGAAGGTCTACTATTAAGATGCCAGTGTGTAGAAGTGCTGATAATTTGGTGGGACTGCTACTTCTCTACTCCAGCTGTTACCACTATAGTTGAGGCAAGGACCAAATTCAAGTACCATCTCTCTGGATTAAAAATAAACTAGTCCGTTGAGACTGATGGGAGTAGAACAAGAGCAAACTGGAAACAATTCCTCCCCCACCTAGCTCACAGCCGATGAATAGCAAAGAGCAGGCACATAGAAGTGGTCCAGCCCAATAGAACTTTGATTTCTGGTGACCAACTGTTCCGTGAGTTACCCTGGCACCTGCCTTCCAATTATGACCACGTCCCTGCGCACCACAAATCAATGAGACATGGAGTGATTTAATTAGATGCCTCTAAGATAATACAGAACTTTAAATCTGTAGTTCGTCTTTGCCTACACCCTGGGTTTGTTCCTTAGGCCAAAGCAGTGGTGGGAAATAGGGAATAATGGGGCCATGCTGCTGGCCCGTGGCCATGGGAACAGCGCATCAGCCGGAAGGGTCACACTTTCCCCCGAGCATTTAAGCGCTATGGAACCGAAACTCCATGTGGTGTGAGTTATTATGAGCGGCCCATTCTAAGCAACGTCATGATGAATCTTCTGTGCCGTTCATGCCACCCTGCACAGTGGCATGAACCTTGAGGGAGAGTCTATTTGTTACCAGTGTAGATTCGCTTAGAATGGCTTCAGTGCAAGAGCTTTTTCATAGACCCAAGTAAGTATGGGGCAGGGGATACACCAACCCACAAAGCAGGAGATGCAGGGGCACCAGAAATGGTTGGGTTTGGATGCGTTGCTCTTGAATGCTCCCAGAATGGTGGGTGAGGCACTTGTCCTGCACACAGCTGACGTGGTTTGATCACCAATACCACATGTGGTCCTCTGAGGCCCACCAGGAGTGATCCCTGAGCAGCTCTGGGTAGGAGCCCCTTTTTCCCCCAAAAGATGACAATAATTAACGACTTGCTTAGTAATATTAATGGTGGTCTTGTCTATATTGCTGACAGATTTTTCTATCAAGTCATTATTTATCTTAAGCTTTATTTTAAAAGCAACCTCCAAATGAAAATCAATTCTTCAAAAAGAGCCCCCATTCTATTCTCTTGTTAATTCAGCTCTTCATTATTCCTTCACCAAATACTTACTGAGCACTTTTTGTTTGCTTTCTTTTGTTTTGGAGACCACATGTGGCAATGTTTAGGGCTTACTCCTGGTTCTACGTTCAGGGATCACTCCTGGAGGGTTTGGAAGATCACATAGGGTGCTGGAGGCCAATTCTGGGTAGGGCAGGGACAAGGCAAATACCCTGCCCATTGTACTATCTCTCTGGCCCCTCTCTGAGCACTTTGAACTAGATGCTGTGAAGGACTCTGAATATCTGCCCCAACTTCTAGATCAATCCTAGGTGATCTGCTCTCCCTGGTCTCTGATAGGTTGTGTAGTGGGCAAAGCCACGTTAGTTTGGACCAATGAGAGCTCACCTCTCAGGGCCTTCTGGGTGTAAGCCCAGCCACGCCCAACCTGCTGGGTGTCCTGGTGCCCTGTAGCCCAGACAGTGAGCTGAGTCCTCCAGAACCCAGAACTGCAAGAACCCCCTTTGGAACCTCAACATCTCTTGGAGGTATGGCGTTTCTTTTATGCATTGCTTAAGCTGGTGTGAGTGAGCTTCCCGTCTGCAAGGCTCCTCCGTAAATACCTGTCCAGGTGTGTAAGATGCTTGTCATCCTAGTGAGGCAGGTGTTGGGCATCTCGGAGCCTGCTCTACTGTAGCTCCCAAAGCCACTCACCAGCCCACCCCTGTCACATGCCTGCAGACTCGGAGGGCGTCTCTGTCTCATCTGGTGACCCCCAGGACTGGCCCAACTGGACGCGTGTGCTGGGGACCTGTGGAGAGGGAGGGAAGTGTTCTGGGGTTCTGTGTGCGTCCTTTCCGCAGCCAGGCAGGGAGGACCAGGAGTTCTACTTATACAAGATCATTTCACAGTCGAGACAAGCACAAGGGCCAGCTGGAGCAATGTTGCTATGAATGAAGAGGCTGGAGGCTAGATGATTTGTCGTAGGTCACACAGCTAAAGCTGGTCTGGGAGCTCAGCTAGTCTGGTAGGCTCGTCGTGAACCCTTTGCTGTTCTCTGCCTTCGTGGCATCTTCTTTCTGCAAAGTGAGTGGAATCCCTTTCACTAGAGGAGTGGAAAGGGGTTTGACCTCTGACCTCTTGTGCTGTATTTTGTTCTTAGGGAAGGGACTTTGTAAACACATTTGGCCAGTTTGTGCAGAGGTCGAAGGATTCCATCTTAATCGTTTAGCCTGGAATGGGTAGAAGAATCTGCTTCTTCCTGGGGGCAGGCAAGCTAATAATGTTTTTAACTTCTTCCATCCGTGAATTCAGTTGATACAAGATGCAAAAAAGAAAAAAACCAATAAACCAATGGTAGGTTTCTGTCACATTTCTGCATATTTCTGTAATTTGCTCTTGGAAGAGTGTCAATCTCTAGGAAATGCTTAACAGAATCTGGAAAATCCCTCTGAGTTCTCTCTATCCACAGCTTTTTTTTTTTAAGTAAATCTTTAAAGTAAATCACATTTTCTTGGAGTTCTGATTGAAATGATTAGGGCCATGCTTTGAGGATGATGGTTTTCAGCAAACATTAAACATATTGCGGATAAAACGATAATTTCTGTACTCAGCTCCTAGGGTAAGGAATCAACCCTGATGCAGACCTTGGCTCTAAAGCACATTCTAATATGTTGTGCTACAAGTTTTCTTGCAGTGTGCATTGGCCATCCTGTGAGTGTTTACTCTGAGCAAGTCTCTGCTAGCATCCTGGAATTTGGGATTTGGAATGTAAACAATTTTTTTTTTTAAAAAAAAGCTCAATTCTTCTTTTTCTTTAAAGTTGAACTCAAGGAAACATCCTCTTAGGATGATATGTATGGCAGTGCTTTAGCTTCATGTTGTGTTTTGAAAACCTGGATTTAAGTTAAGGAATAGCACTCAGATTTTGTTACTATATCACTGAAAGCCAAAAGATGGAACTAGTAAAGCAATCACTGCTGATGAGAAATGTTTGCTGATATTTATGCTTAAACATATACTTTTCTGATGAATTCTAGAGTTTCATCAATTCCAAGCAGTTACAACAGAATTTTATCTTTTACTTGATTGTCTGTACTTGAGAGGTGAGGTCAATAGCAGCTCTCGGGTTGTGTTTATGATTTTGCCTTTTTTTGGCACTTGGTCACTAGCCTAATATATTTAAGTAGGAAGCAGGTAAACTGTTTATTGTCCTTATGTAATAAATATTTTTCTTTGCTTAATCTGATGCATTGCGCTATCCTCATACACTGTATAGTTTTTGTGTTTGGGAGAGTGTGTGTTTGCGGGGTGGAACTTGGGTCTCCTGCTGTAAACCATATGTCCAGCCTGTTGAATACCTCTGCTGCTGCTTATTGAAAGGAGGAGAGGGGTCCCTTCAGTTTTGTTGCCAAGCCGTGTGGCTCAGTTCCCGTCCTGC
>JAOXYA010116400.1:0-10556 GCA_028565675.1 Sorex palustris
AGAGGGGCGGAGGAATCGAACTCGGGTCGGCCATGTTGGCTGCGTGCAAGGCAAACGCCCTACCGCTGTGCCATTGCAGCCGGCGGCCCCAGGTAGGGTTTTTAATAATTCACATTATTTTAGCTTAATTTTGACCAAGAAATTTCTGGTTGATTAGTTTTTAATTCCACTTCTGGAGAAACCTAAATCAGTAGTTAGATTAGTTGTCGAGTTTTGGAGGGAAATGGCATGAATGACTCCATTTGAGGCCTGTTTCTTTTTTAACACTAGATATAAGTAATTGAAAGTAAAAGGCAGAGAAATATGTGATCTCTGATGTGTTAATAATGACTAGCTAATGTGATTAGTTGATATATTATCTTTACCAACCTTTTATCTACTTTTACTACTGGGCAGTAGCAGTGAATAACTTTCTGTTATGAGCAATGCTAATTTTGAAAAAATAGAATGGAAGATTATATACTTGTTGTCTCTTTAAAAAATTGTTCTGTCTTGGGGACCGTACCCAGTGATACTCAGAGTTTACTGCTGTTTCTATGCTCAGGGATTTCTCCTGGCATTGTTGCTACTCAGGGTTCAAGTATGATGCCAGGATTGAACTGGGGGTGGCTGTAAGCAAGGCCACATGCCTTAATCTTTGTCCTATTTATTGCCTCTTAAAGGGTTTTCTAAAACTAAGATACGAAATTCCAGAAAATTTGGACTTTTCTTTGTGAATACATGGTCTAGGGAGTCCTACTACATAGTAATCACAGTACACGAAGGGAATCATAGCGTATGGGCTGGAGTGATAGCACAGTGGGTAAGGCGTTTGCCTTGCACACGGCCAACCAGATGGGCCCAGGTTCAATTCGTCTGCCCCTCTCGGAGAGCCAGCAAGCTACTGAGAGTATCTCGCCTGCATGGCCAAGCCTGGCAAGCTACCCATGACGTATTTGATATGCCAAACACAGTAACAACAAGTCTCACAATGGAGGCGTTACTGGGCCCGCTCGAGCAAATCGATGAACAACAGGAGGACAGTGCTACAGTATTTGTTCACTTTATTTCAAACTCCTGGGACCAAGGAAAGTACGGCACTTTCCTTACACACAGCTGACCTGGGTTCCATCCCTGTCACTCCGAATGGTCCTCCAAGCCTGCCAGGAGTAAGCCACAGTACCTCTGGGTGTGACCCAGTAGCCAAACACAACAAGTAAAACAAAAACAAAGGTATACCTTCTTTTAGATTGGGGTGAAAAAGGATACTTTATCTTCGGATATTGCTGTAGTTGCTTTTGTTTCTCAATTTGAGAGAAGTTACATCATAGAAGGAAACTTGTGAATGTGTGTGTGTGTGTGTGTGTGTGTGTGTTTCTTGGTGCACAATTCATCTTCCAGATCAGAAAGTGTATATGCTGTGCTTCTTAACACTGCTGCCACTTTCTGAGCATTGATAAAGTGGAATTGCTAATTTTGTTCCATGTTTGCTTTCAGATCTGCAGTGTGGGTGATAATCTGCCTTCCCCAGCTCAGAGAGCCCAGGTACCACCAGTGGTTTGTCCTTGTATCCGCTTCTGCGTCCAACTCATGGGTGGTGGGAAGCTCTGTGCTGCCTTTTTTTTTTTCTTTTTGGGTCATACCAGCAATGCCCAAGGGTTCCTCCTGGCTCGGCACTCAGGAATTACTCCTGGCGGTGCTCAGGGAACCATATGGGATGCTGGGAATCCAACCCAGGTCGGCCCCATGTAAGGCAAATGCCCTCTTTGCTGTACTATTGCTCTGCCTTCTTGATGGTGTAATTGTTTCGGTGCCTCCTCAGAGCTGGGGTCTGTGTTGTCTTTTCTCCAGTAGCAACGTCAGCAGTAATCTCAGGGTATGCAGAGACAAGCCATTGTAATGGGGCTCTCGAGCCTTCAGGAAGCCTTGCAGAACTGTGATCCAAATGAGGGGATTTGTATCTCTAGAAGTGGACATTGGATGGCTCCCCTCCACCCCCCCAGAATCCCCTCCACCCCCCAAAAAATAATAAAAGTAAGGCAAAAAGGTTAATGGGGGGAGGGTTGGAATTGAGCAACAGCTCAGTGGGAAAGCTCAGGCTTAGCAACGTGTGTGCAAGGTTGGGAGTTGAGGCCCCTGCACTTCCGGCATCAGCCTCCACCCCTGTGTCGAGTCTCGGGGTCTGTCTGGGCCACCTCTTGGTCCTCTATTTCAGCTGGCCGTGGTGTGATTTGGAAAGCAATTTGGTTTGCCCTTTGCTTGAAAATATGAAAATATGGAACAAGATTTGCTGCAGCAGTGAAAAAGGCCCAGAGGAATGTACTCTTCTCCAGATCAGTAAGGACTAGTCTTCACCTCACCAGTCGAACCCTGGGTTTAGTAATCACTTCCTACAAGGTACTTTTATTAGTGCTAGTTTTTTTGTTGCTGCTTTTTTAATCGCCAGAGTTTCATATCCTTATTGCCAGAATAAGGTCCACTCTGAAGCTGCTAAAGCCAGAAGTACTGTTGGGTTGGGAGGGGGAGCATGGAATGTGCTAGAAGTTGGTCCAGTGGACAGTGGCAGAGGGGGCAGGAGCACTTTGGTGGTGAGGTGACTCTGTACATGAAAGCCATAAACATGGATGCTGGTGTTACAGTCACGGTCATGGTCACGGTCCTCCCATTGTTCATCGATTTGCTCGAGTGGGCCCAGTAACGTCTGCATTGTGAGACTTGATGTTACTGTGTCTGGCATATCGAATACATCACGGGTAGCTTGCCAGGCTCTGCCGTGCGGGCGAGATGCTCTCGGTAGCTTGCCAGGCTCTCCGAGAGGGGCGGAGGAATTGAACTCGGGTCGGCCATGTTGGCTGCTTGTAAGTATTACTTAAATTATAGTAAAAAAGAGATTGGAAATTGGCTTTTCAGCGAAGACCAGACTACTGGGAAAACAGAAAGCAGAACCAATGAAAGCTGTTTCCTTGCACAGTGAACAGGGATGAAGATCCCTTATTTGTTCTAGAAGAGTTTGTTTCAAAATACTCCTGGGGTAATGCATGAAAAAACAGAAATTTCCTTCCTTCTTACAAACTCAGTAAGACACTAGTTTCAGCACCTCCCCCACCGCTGTTTCTTAGTGATTCTGTTAAGATGCAGTGATTTGCCTCTGCTTATCTGCTCTTTGGGGGATACAGTGCTGGTGGTTGGGTCCGTTCTGTTGGTTGTTGGGAGGTCCTTCTCTGCCTCGCTGGGGACCATTGTGCGTTGAACCTTAGCCTCCTGCCTGCAGAGCATTGCTCCAGCCTATTTACCCATCTCTCTGGCCGCCGTGAGATTAGGGATTTTAGTGGTCCTAAGTACTTTTTATTTTTCATTCAGTTTTTTGTTGTTGTTGTTGTTGTTGTTGTTGTTGGGGGAACCACATCTAGCTGGCTCTGTGCCCAGGACCTCCTCCTGTTGGTGCCTAGGGGACCAAGGAGCAAACTGGGATGAGCTGAGTTTAAGGTGCAAGGCAAGCAAGCACCTTAATCTCTGTGCTCTTTTCCCCGTACCCTACCTATTGGTATTAAGATCAGAGCCTTGATAAATGACTTTAATGTTATTGTTAGTGTCTTCATAGCTTCGTAAAAACTTCAGATGCAGTCCACTCTCAGAAAGACCCATGAACTAGATCTGTCTAATCTCGCATTCTCCTGTATCTACAGTAAAGCACACGTGAGCATTTACTTAGGCCAGGAACTGAAATGGTCAGAAACAGTCATAAGCTATAAATTTCAACTCTAGCCCCACCCCCCTACAGTTGTATGTTAAAGTTATCAAATTATAAATGTGTTTACACTCTGCCTAGCTTCAAAAAGGATTTGGGGACCGGAGAGATAGTATATGGTTAAAGCACTTGCTTTGCACAAAGTGGACCCCAGATAGATCCCCGGGAAATCATTTGGCTCCCCAAGCACTGTCTGGAGTGATCCCTTAGCAGAGTCAGGTTAATCAGCCCTGAGCACTGCTAGGTATAGTCCAAAACCAAGAAACAAAAGTGGCATTTTATTTATTTTTATTTGAAGCATTGTGTTTTACAATACTGTTAATGATAGGGTTTCATGCATACATGATCCAACACACAAAAAAAGGTCATTTTAAATCATTAGTCATATGGAATAACCAATGACTAGAAAAAAATTGTACTTCTTACCAAGAGGGGAAAACAGATGCATAGGTTGATTGAGTAGGCGGAGTGATAGCACACTTGGGGGCTCTTGCCTTTCACTTGGCTAACCCAGGTTCAATCCGAGTCACCCATATGGTTCTCCGAGTACTGCCAGGGGTAATTCCTGAGCACAGAGCCAGGAGTAATCCCTGAGCACCATTGGGTTTCACCCCCTCCCCCAAAAAGATAAACATGATATCATTTGGTCGAGAGATAGTACAGCAGGTAGGACATATACCTTGCATGCAGCCAGCTGATCTGAGTTCGATCCCTGGCATCCCATATGGTCCTCTGAAAAAAACCAGGCATAATTCCTGAGTGTAGAGCTGGAAGTAACCCCTGAGCATCATCGGTGGTCGCCCCAAAACTAACAACACAAAGTCTAGTTCCAAGCAGGCATATTCATTTCATATCCTTCAGGCAAGAGAAAAGTTCAGTTCTTTTGAAAAACATTGTCAAACTCACTTCTTTGAGGTGCCCTAGTTTGCTTCATTCTCTTCTTTGGTAACAGCACAGCAGTGCTTTGGGGGTCTTTTAGGACAACTTGGCTAGTTGGCTTACATTGGAATGACAGGCGTGTGGGATAATAATGCCCCATTCTTCTCCATCATGTCTAATTCTAGAAGATGTGGAGATGGAAACATTCCTTACCTTTCCTGTACTAAGATGTAGCCACTCAGGAATGATGAGGGGTACCATCTGTTCAGGTAATGTTCTTGCTAGTGCTTTGGTCCAGAGCATTATCTCCCCTTTAATTGCATGACAGTTCCCTCATACTGAATCAAATTTTTGTTTGAATATACCTTTTCCTTAGTTTTTTTTTTGGGGGGGGGAGGGTGTGGGGGTGAGATTTTGGCTCATACCCTGTGGTATTGCTAAGGAGCTGTTTGTGGCTCTGCTCAGAAGTGATTCCTGGTGGTGCTCAGGGGCCCAGCGGTGGTGCTGGGGATTGACTCAGAGTTGAGGCCAAAGCAGCCCACCTTACCTTACCTCCTGTGCTCTCCCTTTGTCCCTCCAACCAAGAGTTTTTAAAAATAAAAAAAAACCTGGGGGGTGGGTGGTCTTGGGACTGCATCCTATGGTGTTTGGGGAAGACTATGAACTCGGTGCTTGCAGGACCATACGCAGGGGTGGGGATTCCTCTGCAGAGCCTACACTGGTCTTAGTGAGCTGTGTCTGGACCCTGCCATTATTTCTACGACTTGACCCCTTCAGCCCAGCACTTTGTGTTCTCCGGTCCAGTGTTTTCTTTGTGCTAGGCAGTAGTCCCATCAAATGTGCTACCGTATATTTACCCTGTACATGAATCCATGCTGTTGTATACAGGGAATAGACAAAGATTAAGTGCCATTGGAGTGTTCACTGACTCACGAAAGATAAAATACACAGTCAACAGATGACAAATCCAGTTGGGGCTATCGCGGTAAGAGAAAAATTCATTATGGAGAAACATTGCAAAGGGGGAGAAAACTGAGGGGCTGTATAGAGAGGCATGTAAAGAGGGGAATTGGAAGGGTGGGAATAACTTTTTGGTTGTGTTCCCTGGTAATGCTTGGGAAACCTGTGCAGAGACAAAGATCTAACTGGGGTTGGCAGCCATGTGCCTTACCACCTCTCCAGTGGTCATCTTTTCTCTGGCCCTGGAAGTGATTTGGGTGGGGTGGGGGGTTGATTTGGCACTGCTCAAGACTCATTCCTGGCTCTGCACTCAGGGGTCCCTCCTGGTGGGTCTCAGGGGACCACATGGGGTGCCATGGGTCAAGCTTGACTTCATTGCTACAAACCGTGAACTTGAACTTGCACCTGTGGGCAGGTGCTGTTAGCCCAGAGCTCATTCCGTCCTTGGGCCAGCAGCAGCGCAACTCTTGCTTGGACTCTGTGAGGGCAGGTTTATTCATGTAGTCAGGGTATTCATTCGAACAGAAAAGGTAGGGGGACTTCTTAGCCTTCTTTGTGTTCCTAGAGCACAGGGCTCAGATAATATTCCACGGTGCCAACTCCCCAGTAGATTTCAAGTCCGCTCAATGTTCTTAGATGTTCCATTGGTTTATCAGTATATTTTCAATACCTGGTACGTGCTAGAACTCCACTGTAGACAAATGAGTAACAAGTGAATTCAACAGGGCCCAGGATGTGGTTCAGTGGTCAGACACTTGCATTGTCTGTGTGAGACTCTGTATTTGATTCCCAGCACTGCGTGGTCTTATGAGCACTGCCAGGAGTAACCCTGTGAGCATTGTGAAGAGATTAACTCTGGCAATTGATTGAGATTGTGTGAAATTGGTAGTGTAGAATTTGTTCTTGCGATAGCTACATTAGTAGCTCTTCTAAATAGCTACATTAATGAGATCAGAATCCATGAAATGAATTTCTAAGTGCATTTGAATGTGCCAAATTCTGTATTGAAACCATACATTTATAATAATTATTGTCAGATCATCTGTTTGTAATATTCTTGTCTTCAATAAATTCTTTAAGTACACACATGTGTACGTGTGTGTGTAAGGGTGTTTACTAGGGATGGAACCCAGGGCCTCTCACATGCAAGGCAAATGTTCTACCACTGAGTTACATACTTAACTCTTACAAATAGTGTCACTTCTTTCACTCCCTTCTCTTTCATCCTCTCTTTTTTTGTGTGTTTTTTTGGGGGGGCCACACTGGTTGTGCTCTGAGTTTATTCCTGGATTTGCACTCAGGAATCACATCTGGCCAGGCTTGGGGGAACAATATGACGTGCTAGGAGTTAAACCAGGGTGGCAGTACCCGAGGCAAGTGTCTTACCATCTGTACTGTTGCCTGGTTCCCGAGGGCTCTTTCTTATTATAGGTGCTTGGGTTTTCTTTGAGACAGTGGAAGCCAATTTTCAGTCATTGACTGATCATGATCAGCTTTACCTTTTAGGATAAGCATCATCTGGGTATCCTGAGGAGAACAGTGAGCACTGGTGGGAACTGAAACTTGGCAGAGCTCTGTCAGAGGGCTGCACTGCAGTCCAGATGGGAAATACTGGAGTGGTTTAGGTGCGGGAGGGAATGAACAGGAGTTAAACGTGCCAGAATTTGGGGGTTAAGGTGGTTTTAGTTATCCTAAATCTAGGGTTTTGTTTTGTTTTAGGTCACACCCGCCTGTGCTCAAGGCTTGCTCCTGCCTTTGAGTCCAGTGATCACTACTAGCAGATCCAAAGGAGCATATGGGACATTGCGGGTTGAACCTGCATCAGGCTTGGGCAGGGCCAGCGTCTTACCTCTCTACATCTCACCACCCCTAAATCCAAGGTTTTTGAACTAATAATTGTCCAGGATGTTTTGTCTGATGTTATTTCTCAGAGCTGTCAGAAACAGAAAGATGATTTCAGTTTTGTGGCTGTTTGAAATAGGATCCAAACACCATAGGAAATAGCCACCCAGAGACTTGGTTGAAGAAACAGCCTTAAGAAAAGGAAGGGGCCAGATAGATATTATAGTGGGCAGGACATTTGCCTTGTATGCAGCTGACCTGGGTTGATTTCCAGCATCCCTACATATAGTTCCCCAAGCACCACCCAGGAGTAATTCCTGAGTGCAAACCAAACCAAAACAAACAAACAAACAAATTAAAAAAAAAAGAAAAAGAAAACTGAGAATAGCAAAAAGCTTCAAGTTTATCTTCTTTACAAAGCTTGAAACTTTACAATTAACTACAAGCAGTACCACTGGGAGTGGGTCCTAAAACAAAACAAAACAAAAAATTGTCAGGGCTTATGTATTTACCTATAGTCAAGATAATGAGAGAAGAGTTTTGAGTTCCTTGAACAATAGTTTAGACTCTGTTACTAAGGGCGTTATTGCCCAGAAATCTGTTTACCTTCCTTACTGAGTGTCTATAAAAGCTCTGTGTTAGGAGTGTGTGTCAGGAGGGCACACAAGCTGTGACAGCACCAGATTCTATTTAAATACTAGATTAGGGAACATAATAGGCAGTGGGCATGTGAGCACAAAGGGAGTGATTCATTAGCTGTGATGGGAAGGATGGGCTCTGCGCTGGGGGCGCTAATAGGACGAGAAGCTCCCTAAGCCTTGTCTTTTTTTTTCCCCCTTGATTTTTATTAGTGAAACACCATGAGGTACAGTTGTAGACTTTCAAATTTTTGTGCTTGGGTTTCAGTTATATAATGGTCGAGTACCCATCCCTCCACCAGTGCCCATTCTCCACCACCACTAATCCCAGTAACCCTCCCGCCCCCCTATCTCCCCCATCCCACCCTGCGTCTGTGGCAGGGCATTTCCTTTTGCTCTCTCCTTTTGGGTGTTGTGGTTTGCAATAGAGGCATTGAGTGGCCAACTTCCCAATGAAGTTGGGACGGCGTTGAAAGGGAGGGGCGTTTGGGTCCCTGTGGGAGGGAGGTGAGTACACTAGTGACGAGTGTGGTGCTGAAATTTAAGTGCCTGAGAAATCACCATTAACAGTATTGTAAATCAAGATTCTCAATATATAAAAAATTTTATTCTATTATTTTGGTTTGGGGGCCACACCTCGCCATGCTCAGGCCTTACCCCTGGTTCTGCACTCAGGGATCACTCTTAGCTGGGCTCAGGTGACCATATATAGTTGGGGGTTGAAGCCATGTCTACTGCATGCAAGATAAGGGCCCTAACCACTATACTATCACTCTGGCCCCTCAATAAAAAAAGTTTTAGAAAAATGAAAAGATAAAAGCACTGGCTCTTGAAGGCCTTTGGGAAGTATCCTGAAGATAGTATGGAAATCTTAAAATTTTTGTTTCTGTGTTGTGGGCCTCTTCCAGTGATACTTGGGGATCAAACCAGGCACTCCTGCATGCAGAGCTCAGTTCCTGGAAGCATATCTCCAGGCCCTTCGTGCACTCTGTTATATTTTCCACCGAGAATTCCCCTTTTCATCTTTCACCATATAACTGACCCCTTTCACCCAGTTTACCCACTTCATTTTCTGCCTTCCCTCTGCTCACACTATTTCTTTATAGTCAAAGAGTTTGTGTTTTTGTCTCCCAAATGAGCTTATTTCACTAAGTTCATGTTCACGTTGTTGCAAATGGCAGGATTTTGCCCTTTCTTCTAGCTGAGGGTTGTTCTGTTGTGTTTACATGCACGCCACATCTCTCCAGTGCTCACTTATTGATTGGGGGTAGAATCATCTTAGGTTTTGTGAATAGTGCCGAGACATGGCTATAATGCATGCAGCTTTTTGAGAAGAGCTGAATTAATAGGATTTTTTTCATAGAACATTGTTTTATTTCTCCATAGTGATTTTGATGGCTAGTGCATAATCTTTTTCCTCATTTTACCTGGATGTTAACCTTGGCTTTCCTCTAAGACAACTGACTTGAAGAAAGTGAAAATTTAATTCGAAAAAACATGCATATTAATGTCCCAATTAACTGTGTGTCCTGCTTTCTTTGGAATTAATGTCTTTCTCTCCTGAGCATTATTTTTTTGTTGGCTTGAACACAAAAGCTCTTTGTCTCAAAGCCCTACCTGCTGTTCTGTTTAGAATGCTTTCCCCATTCATTCTGTCATTTAAATCTGGGAGTTATCCTATACTTTTCTATTTGCTTATTCCATCCTATAAAAAAAATCATGTGTTTTTAAATATCTTCAAGCCTCTCCTGATCTTTTCCTCATCAGACAAAGCAATTAGGTGTCAGTACTCATTTTTCCATTGACTGTTTATTGCTTTGATGATTCCTCGCTTTCTGGTTGAGGCTTTTTGAATTGCTTCTGCATCTTAATATAAACCCCGTGAAAGATTCATGTTTAGTCTCTTTATTTAAAAATAACATGCTGAGTGAAATGAGTCAGAGCGGACAGACAAAGAATGACGACATCCATCTGTGAAATATAAAGTAACAGAATAGGAGAATAACACCCAAGGCTAGTAGAGAGAGATAAGGGCCTGGAGGATCGCCCACGGGCTGCAAGTGGATCTTATGTGCTGGGGGAAAAGGCAGCTGAGATAGAGAAGGGACCACTAAGCAAATGAGGGCTGGAGGGATCGCTCGGGATGGGAGATGCATGCTGAAAGTAGATAAAGGACCAAACATGATGGCTGCTTAGTGCTTATATTGTAAACCATGACACCCAAAGGGGAGAGAGAGTAAGAGGGAATGTGTCTGCCACAGAGGCAGGGGGCGGGAGGGACACTGGGAACATTGGTGGTGGAGAATGGGCACTGGTGGAGGCTTGGGTACTCGAAAATTGGTTGATTGAAACATAATCACGAAAATTTGGAGTAAAAAAAATTAAAATTAAAAAAAGTCACAGTCACAGTCACGGTCCTCCCGTTGTTCGTCAATTTTGCTCGAGCGGGCCCAGTAACGTCTCCATTGGAGACTTTGTTGTTACTGTGTTTGGCATATCGAATACGTCAC
>JAOXYA010116428.1:0-10556 GCA_028565675.1 Sorex palustris
CCTTTCCTTATTTCCACTCTGAAGAAGCCTTTGTTCTCTCTTGAATGTGTTTCCTCTCTTTCTCTCCTCTCACATTTTGCTAAACAAAATTCATTCCATAAAAACTATGTTGCTTCACACACACACAATTAAATTATTTTGAGTTAGCTCAACGGACTGGATCATGTTAAAGCTCCAGGTTTTGTTCCCAACCCTCAGAATCCCCCAGAACACTGGAACGAGAGAAATTCCCAAGCAAATCAGGCGCACCCCTGCAGGAAAAAAAAAAGAAATAAAAGAAACTGTATACGATATTGTTTAGATTTCTGTCTTATTCATCCACTTAGATTTCTGTCTTACTCATTCACTTTTCATTTCTAGAATGTCTTCTCATCTTTCTGGTTTTCCAAGTTATACCTTTTTTCCCTAACTCCTTCTTTTTTACTATTTGTTAACATGAAGTCTTTTATCTTTCCTCCTTCCCTCACTTGGATCCCTTTTTCCAATACCCTTTTCTTCAGGCAAGCTTAATTCTGTTATCAATATCCATTGATTTGTGTTTTTGTTTTATTTTGTCTGTTCATGAATTTTATTTCCTTGTATTGCACACATAGATGGTAATTATCTAACTTGTCTATTTCCTTAGGGATTAATTTGCTGTGCACAATTTACTTGAACTCCTTCCAGTTTATTGTGAATGAGAAAATGTTTTATATAACAATAATTTTCATCATATAAATGTACAGCACCTAATCTAATTGTCATGGGTACTTCAGTCACTTTCATTTTTAGCTAGTATTTAAAAAATACAGCAGTAAACATTGGAATGAGTGAAAGTTTAGGTTTTTTTAAATTCTTGTAGTGACTTATTTAATTTCTTATATTATCTTGCATATAAACCCCTTCTCAATGCATGATATGTAAATACCATCTTCCTAAAAGCAAACTGTCTTTTCATTGTGTTTATGATTTTTATTTCTTACAAAATCTTTATAATTAACTTGGTCTTAATTGTTTATCTTTTCTTTTTTTCCCTTTTTTTTTAGTGTCAAGTTCTCAAAAACAACTTTAAAGCTAGTGTCTTGGACTGTTTCACCTCTTTTGTCTTATATGTACTTTAATGTTTGAGACTTACATCTAGGTCTTTAATCAATTTTAAACATACTTTTTGCCCATTGACTTACGAACTTCTCTGCTTAATTTTTCTAACTTGTGATTGTCCAGTTTTCTCAGCAGCATTTGTCAAAAAAGACCCTACCCACACATCACCGTCTCTATTATATGGTCTTAGATCTTCTGGTAAATTAAATATCAAGGAGAATGGCTGATCACTCAATCATATATTTCTTGAGAGTGAGGAATCAAATTCAATCCCCTGTACCACCCCCATGAGTCAAGAGGATCTTAGTAGCCTAATAGTTTGCTCAAAATAGTGTAGCAGAATGTGTGTGATCTCTACACACACCACAATCAAGTGTGTAAGCACCACAAGATAAAGGGGGTATGAAAACATAAATATCAATAAACATATGGAATTGATTCTGGTCTTTCAAATCCATTCTATTAATCTTATGTTTGTTTTTAATCCAATAACGTACGGTTTTAATTATTATAACTTTGAGTTACAGTTTGAATTCAGGTACCAAGGTGACTTCATTTTTCTGTTTCTTCCTCTTGATCACTGTAACTATTGTAGATATTTTGTGATTGCATAGTGTTGTTGTTGTATATCCTTATATGTGACTTTGGGGTTTGATTGAAATAAATCTGTGTCTTGCTTTTGTTAGAATGAACATGTTATCTCCATTTGTTCTCCTCACACATGTTCATGAAATGTTATGCCTCTGTTAATATATTTGATATCTTTTTACAGTCCTATAATTCTCATTGTACATGTCTCTCATCTCCTTTGTTAGGCTTATTCATAAATGTCTGATTATTTTGGATGCAGTCAAAATATAACTGTTTCCTAATGTCTTCTTGTTCTTTATTTGCATATAAGAATGTAACATGATTTTAATTAGGGGGCACACACAGCAATAATTAGGGCATGGTTCTGTGCTCAAAATCGTGTCTTATGAGTCTCAAGAAACCAGATGTGGTTCCTCGAATAGAACCCAGGAGGTCAGCTGCATGCAAGGCAAGCACCCTAATCCCTACTGTTCTGTGCCTCACAAAAGATTTCTCTATATTCATTTGAGCAGATTTTGTATATTGATTTAAACAGATTTTGTAGATTGATTTAAGCAACTTTGCATCTTGAGTTTTGTCTATTGATTTTGCTGCACTTGTCTTGCCCTGTCTGCCTGTAGAGAGGCTCCAAATGGTGCTCAGTAGCTTTGGAGTCATTCCCATCAGCATGTGGCCAACTAGGATACATGCTGCAGTTCTCTGGCCCAGTACTGTAATGCTACATTCACTTCGTGGTTCAAGGTTAATAAAAGCCCCTGGAAGTACTCAGGAGCATCTTCTGAGCCTGCAGTACTCAGCAGATCCTGTAGAGCCCAGCATTCAACTCCGAGTCCGTACGTGAAAGGTATGCACTCTAGCTCTTTGATCCCCAGCCCCAAATACATTTTAATGGCACATTTAGAATTTTCTATAATTTTATACCCTCTAAAAATAATAATAATTTCCTTTATGATCTGAATTTCTATTAGTTATTATCTAATTAATCGGGTTAAGTCCCTTAGTGCTAAATAAGATAGAACAGGTGATACTGGTCAAATTAGTCTTAGTCCTTTTCAAAGAAATATCTTACAAACTTTTAAAGTTATTATGTTAGCTGTGAATTTGTAGTATACAGTCCTTGTTGTGCTGAGAATTTTTTCTTTCCAAATTTTATTGTGAATTTTTATTATTGCATAATTATAAATCTCAACAAATGGAGAGAGGAAATTGACATTTCTCAAAGGAAAACGGGGGAGTGGCACAGGAAAACTCAGCATCACTTATCCATTAGGGAATTCCAAATCAAGATGACAGTGAGATATCCTCTCACACCCATGAGAATGTCACCTGTCAAAAACAGTAGGGACAGTTCATCCTGGTGGGATATGGCAAAAAAGAGGAACTCTCACCCTTTGTTAGAGGTAGAAAAAAACAGCAACCGAGAAATCAAGGGGGTTGGGGGAGGGGGTGGAGAAAGATGAGAATGGGAAGTCACAGGGAACAGAGCTTTGCTTATCCTGGTCACATGGGAGAGTAGTTTAGCTGGCACCCAAAACAGAGTCAACAACACTGAACCCATGAGATCTAAGCTGCAAGAGCTATACTTTGAAATGTTTCTGTCAAGATGGCAGGTAGAGGTGAGAGGGGCACAGGTTGGGATGGAGGATGGAGACACTGGTGAAGGGAACTTGGCAGTGGCTGAGGAATATATATATATATAATTTAGGAGTACTGCTATTTTTTTAGCCACTGATTAGCTTGGGATTATGCATGAACTCCACCTTGCTTTCTTTTATTTTTTTATAATTTTATGGATTGAATCAGCGTAAGAGCAGTTACAAAGCTTTTGGGTTTAAGTCTTGGTCATACAATAAAACACCCATACCTTCACCAGTGCCCATTCTCCACCCCCAAAACCCCCAGTATACCCTCATCCTACACCCTCCCCCTACCTGTGGAGCAGATGGTTTCCACATTTCTCTCTCTCTCTATCTACTTTGATTACCTTAAATATTTTGACATCAGATCCACCATTATTATTTGGGATTTTATCCCAACATTCAGATCTGCTGAAGAGACAACAGTAGACAATTTGTTTTCTATTGCTGGTTATGAATAACATATGATGTCGCATGGCTGCAGCAGTGGCTATGCGATTTTGAAATTCCGAAATTTTAACAATTAAATCTGGACAAATTTCTAACAAAACTTGCTAGGTTCCGAGATTTGTTCCTGAGTCTCTTGGATCATGGCCGTTAGGCAGCTTGATCAGGAGCCAGAAAGGCCATTTTTGGGTGTTGACTCGAGGTCTACTTTGGATGGGGAGGAAAGGGCCGGCTCCACCCCCATCCCATGAGGTCCCATGTGTCTCATCACTGGTGAGGGCCCAAACCTGACAGTCCAATGGCCTCTGGAGGATGGTGGCCACTGAGCCACCCAGGGGGAGCAGGCGGAGAACAGCACCCTTTCCCCTCTGGAATGACCCAGTGACAGTAACCTACTGCGGGGTCCAGATGCATTTCTGCCAAAAGCCACTGGGTTCCAAGATTTGTTTCTAAATCTCTGAGATCATGGCTGTTAAGCAGCTTGATCCAGAGCCAGAAAGGTCGTTCGTGGGCGGGAACTCGGGGGTCTCCTTGGGACAGGGAGGAAAGGCCCGGCTCCACCCCCATCTCGTGAGGCCCCACGTGTCTCGTCACTGCAGGCCCAAACCTGACTGTCGAGTGGCCTCTGGAGGATGGCAGCCCCTGGGCTGCCAGAGAGAACAGGCCGAGGCACGAAACCTATTCCCACCTGGGGTGGCCCAGCGCCAGTAACCTACTGCAGGGATAGGACGTATTTCTGCCAAAAGCTGCTGGGTTCCGGATGTGTTTTCGAGTCTTTGGGATCATGGCCATTAAATGGCTTGATCTGGAGCCAGAGGCCATTTATTGGCGGTGTCTCAGGGTCTTGTTGGTGTGGGGGGTGAAGAGTGTTGATATTTTATATCCTAAAACACAACTGTAAAAAATATTCTGATTGCTATTGTGTTTTCTCCACTTTCATTGGTATTGCCACTGAGTTTTGTTATTTATTGATAAAATGCACTGTTTATTTTTATATATTTTGAAACAACTTACAAGTCTGAAATAAACTCCACCTCATTACTATGTATGCTTTTTTACATCTGTTGTTCAATTCAACTTGCTAGATATTTTACTGAGATTTTGTGCAGTTACTTCAGCTATATTGGAGAATACTATAGTTTTTTCTTTTTTTCCTGATATCTGTGTGTGGTTCTAAAATCAGGATAACTAAACAAAAAAGTCTTTTTGGTTTTTATTTGGGAGTTTGGAGCCATTTCCCTAGCCCCAGTAATTGAAAATATTCCTTCTTCTATGTTCTTGAAGATTGTGAGTTGGAGATTTATGTCCATTAAAAACTTAACAAAATTCAAATTCAATAAAGATTCCTCTGACTCAGAACCTAAAGGAAGGATGTGATTACTTTTTCTATTTTCATAACTCAAAATGTTAATTAAGGTTCTCATCCATCTTATTTCAGTCTCATAGGTTTTATTTGTTAAAAATATATTTATTTTCTCTAATGTCATCAAATTTATTGGCAGAGTTGTTCATTTTAGTTGCTTAGAATACCTTGTATTTCTATATTTCTATTTTTCTTTTTTTATTGTTTATTAGACTTTTCTCTCCTTTCTTGATAAAGGTTTTATTTGAGTACAGCTTTTAGTTTCATTGATCTTTTTCATTGATTTGGGTGTTTCTATTTCATTTATCTCTAATTTTTTATTTTCTTTCTTCTGTAAACTCTTGGTTTCATTTGCTGTTCTTCACCCTTTTGGTTTGTCAATAAGATTAAATTTCTTATTTTTGAGTTTTCTTATTTCTTTATGAAGAAATATATCACCATTTCTCTAACTCACTTTTAGCTGCCTCCCATAGCCTCTATTAATGCTGCTTTTATTTTCATTGTTGTTAGGTACATTTATATTTTTATTTTATGATTTAATTCCTCATTGATCGAGTAGGATTATATTTAAACAATTTATATATGCTCATCTAGATGGAAAGATAGAGAGATAGAGAGATAGATGCTTTGTTTTGAAAATGTTTGAGGGTTATCTTTTAGGGGGCCATATCTGGCGGTGCTCATGGTTTGCTCCTAGCTCTGTTCAGGAGATCACTCCGAGCAGAACTGAGGGGACCACATGGGGCACCAGGAGCTGGACTCATGTCAGCCTCTTGCTAGGTAACACTGGCTGTGCTGTCTCCCCAGGCCCTGTTTGAGTTTTTCTCCCTTTTTTAGTTTTCATTTTGTGATTTCTTTCCCCCTTCATTTCTCTCTTGTCTTTAGAAGTGCACTATGCAGCTTCTCAACATTTCTTTGTCATGTCTTCTCAGAGGATATTGGAAATATTTATGTTTTAGATGAGATCTTTGACAATGCTCTGTTATGATTTGCAAATTTTAAAATTGTTATAGAAAGTAATAAATATATTAAAGTTTACAGCAGACTTTAGGAAAACTGAGTTTAAACATGTAAAGCAAAACATATCAGTTTTCAAGAATGGCTTTTGCACCCTTTATACTGAACATTTTCTGAATTACTGTTTTGAGTAACTATTTTCAGCTTTGAGAAAGATGCCAACAATCTTCTCAACATTCAAATAAGGCTTAATGTACATTATAGGATTGAGGATGAATGTTACATTGACAACATCAGATACTTTTGTCTTCACACTGGTAAATGTAATAGAGTCATCAGAAATCTGTAAATAAAATAGCTTTCAGAAAAAAATCTTGTTTGGAATTATAAATATAGACACGAACAGGAATAAGCAAATATAAAATTATCTTTTGTGGTCATGCTCCAAAGATGGAAGCATGAGCTGTGTGATTTTGTGTTCCCAGTGTTTTTTCATGAATTAATAAAAAGAGTTGGGTTGGAATAACTGTTGGAATAACTGTGGTTTGCCTGCCGGCCCTGCCACTAATCTCTCCCATGTCCATGCAAATATTTATGAACAATTTGCCATAATGCTTTCTTCCACTGAATCCCACGACCTTATGCAATAATCTAGAAAGCCACTACTATTATATGTAGGCACTGAGAGTTGACTGAGTGAGAAAAACAAACATACTGTTTCATTTTCAAATTTCAGGAATCTTACTCTAATTATTACCAAATTAAATCATCGGTGTATTAAATAAGAAATACTTTCTGTGCTGGAGAGATAGTACAGTGAGTAGAGTACTTGCTTTGCACAAAGCCACCCTAACTTTGACCCCTAGCACCACCAATAATCTCTTGAGCCCTCCTAGTACTTAATTTTTATATAATAAAGTTGCATAATTAAATCTATGGCATTATACTATGGCTGTATATTATACAATGCACACAGTTTATATTAATATATGTATGTGTGTATATATATATTTTAGTCACATAATTTACACTTTTACAATACTGGTAGGGATTCACACATACAACATTCCATTCCAACAACAGACCCACCACCATTACATTCCACCTTGAATAGTTGTATTACATAAAGACCTGAAGCTGAAATAAGATACAACAAGCAGAATTAAATGAGACTTAGTACTCTCTCTCCTCAGTGTATTCTGCAAAGGTTGATTTGTAGTGGCTATGCCACAATATGACTGTCCAATTTGTAACTAACACTGAATCTGCTCTGTGCACTCAAATTTCAAAAAGTGATAGTAGGACTCAAGTGAACTTTTGCTGTTATTTTCTCTGAATTTCACATGAAGAGATGTATATTTGTTTTCTGTTCTATGTAAGAGATTACAACAAATATATTGGCTTAAAATGATAAACATTATTTGATGGCTTTCCTTGCACCAAGAGTTTAGACACACTTTAAATGGGTATTCCCATGAATTTGAAACAAATATCATTTTGTGAATCCCCTTCTGAATTGTAGATTTTCTTGCAGGTTTACATAGTTGTTGGCAGAATTCAGTTCCTTATAGTTGTTGGACTGAAGTCCTTAGCTCTTTTATTTCCTTCAATATTAAATATTTTATTTTCCATCAATTTTAAAGTTTCTGATTTAAATATTTCAGAAAATAGTCACAGCATTAAATCCTGATTTTATATGTTTCTTAAATCTAGCTTCTATCTCAAGAATTTTTTTCTTTCTTTTTTATTTCGAATTGCATCACCGTGAGCTAGAGCATTACAAAATTGTTCATGATTGCATTTTAGCCATACGATGTTCCAAGACCCATCCCTCCACCAGTGTAATTTCCCAGCACCACTTTCCCCAGTTTCCTTCCCACCCCGTCAAGCCACCCACCACCCCCGCCTTCCTCTATGGCAAACACCTCTCTTCACTCTCCCTTTTTCTCTCTCATTTCAGGCATTACCGAGTTTTCAGTTCTTAAGGCCACTGGCCGTTCCCTGCCATATGACGCTTTCCATGAGCAATTAGCATTGTAACACATTGACTCTTCAGGGTCGATAGTAAATTCTCTCATTCCGCTATCTCCAGATTTAATATAATATATATATTACATAACTAATCAGCTTCTGGCACATATACCATCTTATCGCAGACCCAGTCCTTTGGTTCTGACTACAAGTATAAACAAAATCTACAAAAGAATTAGATAATAGTACCCTAAAACATGGCACTGTGTGCCAAATTCTTGGTTTCATCTATTAACTTTATTCTTCAGAATCATCTGGCAAATAAGTGGTATTATTATTACTGTTCCCATTTTGTTGATGAATTAAATTGAAGTGGTGGGCTTAAGCAACTTGCCCAAAGCCCACAGCGGAACAGGGGGAGTGAAAGAACAAGGGAACAGGCAGTCTGGGTTTGGAGTCTGCCTTCATGTGCTATATGTCTCTCTGCAATAATGACTTCCACTTTGATCACAGCTTCTATCACACTTTAACTCATTTAGGCCTCTGGTGATTATAACATTTTAGTATGCTTCCAGCTCATCTTCTCTAATATTCTGAAAAGCTGGAAGAGCTCATAAAAGTACCCTTGAATACGATTGTCTTCCTTGTGGAAGTGGTAATGAATATTATTTATAGAGTGTTCATTTTGTTAAATGATCAATAAATGTTATTTCACTTATAATCTATGGCATGTATTACACATATAATATATATATATCTGCATATATATAATATAGCCCCTGGATTGAGATTAAGACAACCCAATATAGAGATGTTAAATAGTAATAGCATGGCCATGCTTTCTTTGTCTCACGTTCAAACCTTTCTCTTCCCACTAAGAAATCTAGTCTCATGGCTGTGGCCTCTAATTTATAAAGCTCTGCCAATTAGTATATCTTTCTTTTTTCTTTCCTTTTTAGCAAAATATGCTGACTTGTTCTGTTTATTTTGTTGTAGAAAGAAAATAGCAATTTTATGACTTTTATCTTATCTGAAATTGAGATTCTGTTGAATGACTTGCACAATTGAGCAACCCCTGGATGACCACAAAAGCAAATACAGGAACTTCATTTTCTGGCTGCAGCACATTCCGCCGGCACCTCTCTGACTGCAGAGTGCCTTGCTTGCCGGTTTTCTGCTCAAATTTCTGAACTGATTTTCTGAAATTTTCACAGTGAACAATCCGTAAGGTCAGAAAAGGCAGAGCTCCACCTCCTTTGCATACAGTTCATCATAATGGTATCTCATCATTGCGAAAAAATGCCTTAGACTCAGGAATATCATCTAGGCTTATTTTCCTCTTATTCTTCATCATTTGGGAATGTGTTGGCATATTGTGACTTCATGTATATATCACTAAATTATATTTTAAGACCCATTTTTTCTCACCTGTTATTGATTGCACTCAGTATTCCTTGGAGGTGAACAGCGATTAATTAAAGGTGTGGAGTAAGTAGCAGGTGTGTGCTAGAATAAATTATTGAAATTGACAACACATAATATTCGAAAGCTAGCCTGACATCTGCTTTCATTGATGCTGTTATTAGATATTTGAATCATCTTCAGTGAGACAATTTCCCTGCCTTTTCATTACACACATATTTAATGGAAATTGGAATTTTATTTTATTGTTTCCCAATTTGATGATAAATCTTGCCTGCTCTTGGAAAGAAGCACAATGTAGATTCAAATGAGCTGCCAAATTGATTTTCGTATTTGTCCTGCTTTAGCCTCAACTGGTTCTATAGCTTGTGCTTTTGCTAGTGATTTTGTGTGCCAGTGGGTCTTTCGTTTCAAGCTAGGAGTAGTTTATCATTGTGTAGAGACTTTATAGCCCAGTTGCAGGAAGCTTTGAATTCGCAATTGCTCTAGAGAAGTGCACTCCTAAACTAACCAAAGCAAGGGCACTGTGCTCGCACCCCCTTTTGCATTATCATGAAAAACCCAAAACTCAGTTGTAACAGACTTCATTGCAACCTTGTAAGAGTTAGTTTTCCTGAGCTTCAGCTCTATGCGATGATCTACTTGATTGGTTAGAGATAATGGAAGCAGATCTTCCATTAAGCAGATTGGGTAGAGTTAATGGTTCCCATAGGAGTAAAAAAAGCAAACTTAGGGCCACTGACTCCAAAGCTAAGTTCAGCTGGGCCTGTTCATATACAGGCATGAAGTGCCACTTACCTCAACGTCCCCAAAGGTCTCCCAGGCTCTCAGTGCTGCAGAATAATCACCATTCAAATAATAAAACTGTATCATTAAAAAAAAGTTGAATTATGTTCCGTGTCCTTTTGACTAAGAAGGCAGGGAAATGAACAATGTGTTTGAGTGCTTTTGAGAAACATTTGGTCTGTTTTATGTTTTAATTAGTGCTTAAAGAGATATGCTTCAGCTCACATGCCTTACAGTTTCAAAAACTCAATGTTTAAAAGCATGTTTTTGGGGGGTTGATGTTGCCCCCCCAAAAAGGTAAT
>JAOXYA010116469.1:0-10555 GCA_028565675.1 Sorex palustris
GCCAGTAACGTCTCCATTTGTCCCTGTTGTGTGCTAGTGTAGCCCAGTGGCGTCTGTTCATTCTAGGAACACAAAGAGATTGCTGTAGTAATATTTTATAACTGTTCAATAAAACAAATGTTTAATAACCTGTTGCATTCTTATATAAGATATTTTCATAGCCTTGGCTAGCTTGGTTGTGTATGATAAAAACCTCAAAGGTCTAAGCAGATGGGGAATTGAGAAAGATAGGACCAGGAACCAGACACAATCCTAAGTGTCCACTCAGTCGTGCACTGGTCTCTCTGTCTAGAGCAAGTCTAATCCACAACTCTGGAAGGATTTGAGAACTTAGTCTTCCTTTGAGCTAGCACCCATATCTAAGCAATTATAAGTTATTGGGTAGCTCAGAGCAACACAAGCACAGATAGAAGGCTTTCCGTCAAAGAGACAACATTTTTACGGTTCTGAGTGAGAAGTCTATGAAGAAACAGGACCTCAGAAAGTGTCTGTAGGTTCAGGGAATACATGAAACTGCCTGAGAAGAGAGGTAATTCAGTGAAGCAAACCATCAAAAGTGTTAGGCTATAGGGTTCAACAATATTACAATTAAATTTTAAAAATTGGAGTTACAAGTCACAAACCAGCTTCACAGAGTCTACAGGGTAAAATTTTGGCCAAAATGCAAATTAAAGGGCACATGTGTGTCTAAATTTGAAGACAGGTCCCAGAATCAGGGTGTCTATTTACTTCTGATGTCCTAGTGGAAAGTGATGAGAAATGGTGGGGACCTCAGAGAGCAGACGTTTCTCTGCTTTTTATCTATGAGTATAGCAGAGTCCAGTAGAAGAAAAAAATCAAGAGAGATTCGTTTCAAGGATAAATGTTCTGCTTTTTCACCACCTTGAAAATCAAAACAATACTTACCTTTACTCAAAACTAATTCTAAACTCTATGTTTCTTTCAAATACATTAGTTGAAAAAAGAGGCCGATTAATGTTTAGTTAAAATTACGCTGTGATCTTAAAAGGCTATCTTTTGCATGTTTACAAAGTAATCATGAATGAATTAGGGATTGTAAATGTTTTCTCAATGAAGCATGCATGGAGAAAACCAATTTGCTAGATATATTTCAATCAAGGGCTGGAGCGATAGCACAGTGGTAGGGCATTTGTCTTGCACAGACAGCCCAGCCGAACTGGGCTTGATTCCTCCGCCCCTCTCGGAGAGCCTGACAGGCTACCAAGAGTATTTTGCCCAAATGGCAAAGCCTGGAAAGTTACCCATGATGTATTCAATATGCCAAACACAGTAACAATCATTCTCAAAATGGGGAAGTTACTGGGCCTGCTTGAGCAAATCGATGAACAACTGGCAAGAAACTGGAGGATAGTGTTTGTTTTATTTCAATCAAAGTTTTTCAGGGTTGTTTGCTTGTGTGAAATTATTAACTTCCTTAAAATGCACTGCACACTTAAATCAATTTAAAGACAAGTTTGAATGTTCAGCCTGCTCTTTTATCTTCACCTGTACTTTCTTTCTTGAATTTTAATTTTCTTTCCTTCTATTCTCTTTCCATCCTATAGTCTCCTTCCCTGCCTTCCTCTCCTCCTTTCTTTTTCTTCATCCTTCACAGTGTCTCCTAAATGCCTAACTATCATGTCACAGGGTCAGTGATCTGCCTGATAAGAACAAATTATGGCAGCTACTCATGAATACAACAGAAAAAAGACCAGCATTGTCTATCTTAAAGGAGGGTGTCAGTGAAGGCTTTCAGGAGAGCAGAGTTCTTCAAGAGACAGAATTTGTCCAGGTACAGAGGGCATTCTAGGTAGAAGTCATCAAAAATGTGAAAAGCACGGAACCTAGTATGCACAAGAACATGGTATCTTCAAAGAAGAGTCGGTCAAGTGGAGAAGGCCTAGTCCCAAAGCAGAGTGTGTCAACTACAATGGGGATTCAGTTTGTAGTGCAAATAATTTTAAAACCAGTCTTCCCTGGGGCATCCTTTTTTGTCTTTACTGTCTCTGAGTATAAGTCATTTAGTCAAGGATACCTTCTTGATAATCACATTTATGTTTAAAGGAAAACAATTTAAAAAGCTTGCATATTGGGTAACAACTTTTTGCAGATTCTGAGTTTTCCTTATATAAAAGAACTCTGTGGGGGCTAAGTTTGACACATAGTATTGATTTTTGTATATAATTAGGGCCCAGAGAGACAATAGCTCCTTTCCCACAGTATGCTATAGATGATTTAGGAAACCTGGTGACATTCTATTTTGATATATAGACACTGTATAACAGGGAAATAATAAGAACTTGAAGAGTACACTCAGTTCAGACAGGTCAAGAAACTGACAAGTCTCAGTGCTATTAGTCTTGCTCGGTAGTTACTGGGTCTCTAGATGTCAATGATCCATAACGAGAAGATTAGAACCTAGGTTAGTACTGAAAATGTATACATAGGTCTCCGTCTTTTGCCTGCTTTTATAAGGTCTCCAAGTCCACAGTTAAGCATCAGTGACAGGAGGAATATGGGTTAGAAGGGTATTGGGGAACCTGCTAATATGGACAAGAATACCACCTATCTGTTCAATTTGAGATTTTCCTTCTTTTAGACAGACCTGTGCAGCTGCAATGTCTGACCCTTTGCTGTTACAGGCTCTATTAGAAAACAAAATTTAGGATCATTTTAGCATCCCTGAAGTTATTCTCCAAATGTAACAGAAGTCAGTGTCACTGAACAGGAAGATTTGTACCAGCATCACATATTATTTAGAAATAAGAGTTGAAGTAGAAAGTGATAGATATATTCAGAAACTTAAGAAATATTTTGAAGAGAAGGTCTTCAACTTATTATTTTTCTTTCTTTAGTGTCACACAAATTTTAGAAAGTTTATGGTAAAAAAGGAATTGGGGACAGAAAAAAATTATTCATTCTGGGACAACATAACAAAGGTAAAGAAAAAGAACAGTTCCTAGGATTCATGCAGTTAATAGTTCACTCAACAAAAATGGGCTGTAATCTTCCATAACACTTTTTTAAATTATTTATGCTAGCTTGTTTCTAAAAAAACTGTTTAATATTTATTTGATAAATGATAAACTTTAAAGAATAACTATTCTACCATCAGTTGTAATATCTTCAATAAATTTTGGTGAAATAGGAAATTTTCAAATTAAATAATTTTAAGAGAATTTTCATCATATTTTGGTTATGACACAAGGATAGAGGTACATTTTTTCATATTTTAATTCCCTTTCCAAAATCAGGATTGACATGAACAAACTTCTGTCACAAGTTGATAATCATTGATGATGTAAAATAAGACTGTATTCCATTTCCTTTTATTTTTACTTCTTTTGTAATAATGTGAAATCACCCTCAGGTGAACTGCATGCAAACCTTTTGCCCAAGAGAAATGGAAGAAATATCCTTCCACATTCTCAGGTGAACCAAGTGTAATGCCAAAAGGTATTAGATGCTGGTGAATAACTTTATCATAGACATGGCTTTGTACTATTTTTAAAAGGAAAATCATTATTTAGGAGAGGTTTGAAGAATTCTGAGTTTCACCAAATAACATCTCATAGTTATTATCTGTTCAGTGGCAAAATTTGCAGTGAATTCATGTCAATGGAGGCACAAGAAGTCATTTTGCTCCCCAAACATTTTCCGGAAGCATTTTTATGACTTTTTCATGGTTCTGGTGGGAACAGATTAGTAAAACCTATTTTGAATACTTTACAAGACAACATCTCCAAGACCTACACTATACTTATAGCATTTCAGAATCACAAGCAAATTTTTGTTCATTTGTTGAAACATACCTAAGACTGCTTCCTGAGGTACATTGTGGCTTTGCGAACAAAAAGAAAGGGTAAAGAATTTGGGGAAAGCCAGAGAGATAGAGAAGTTAAGGTACTTGCCATGCAGTGGGTTGACTTGACCCTGGTTCAATCCTTGACACCCCAACCACTGCCAGGAGTGACCTCTGAGGACAGAGCCATGAGTAAACCCTGAGCACAGCAAATTGTGGTCCCCCAAAACAAAACAAATAAACAAAATAAACTTGAGGGCAGAAAACCAGAATACCAGAATAGGCAACAGGTATATCTACCAGAATTGGTAAGTTTAGAGATGTTGCCATTTTATGATACATTTATCAGAGGAAGGTAGTATTTTTCAGTAAAGATAACACTTAGAAATTAAGTCAGGGTATAGAGGGATGAAAACAGTAAATTTCCTGATTGTACATGAGATTATAAAATATGAATCAGGATAGGATATATAATTTGTGGAACGCAGTACAAAATAAGAAGGCAGAGATTTGTGTTCAAAAATTGGGAGTTATTTCAGCTATACTGGTCTTTAGACTGAAAACTCCGGGATCTTCTTAGAGTGGGGGTTGACACCATGCCCCTGCCTCCTGTATTTCCAAAAGCCCAAGCAGCTACACCCACACTCACAACCATTGCATATAAACTCATCCATTGGCCTAGTTTCACAGGCTCATCATTAAATATTTGAAGAAACCAAGCAAGCCGAAAAATTCACAGGTACATGGGCCTTCTGACTGAAAACTCTGAGAACAGAATTGGGACAGGTAGAGTCCCTGCCCTACTAAAGCCCTGACAGCCTCATTCACACACACACAGCTGCCACCATGCCAACAGCCCAAATCCACTGCCTCATAAATAATCTCTGCAGAGATGCCAGGCTGTCAAAAATTCCAAATACACCAGACTTCGTGCTGAGAACTCTGGGGTCTTCTTTGAGTGGGGGCAGGCAGCCTCCTGTGATATTCCTACAATTAAAGAATTCCCAGAAGCCTGAATCCTACAACCTCTGACATGTAAACTCACAATCCAGTTAAATATCCTGAAATTTCTGCAATACTGACATCCCAGTAGAAGCACCCCAAATTAGATGGGAAAGTAACATAGAATCCAACTAAATCCAGTAAACAAAACAGAACAGAAAGCGTATCTAGCAACAAACAGCCTGGTAAACCCCCAAATAAGGACTTTAAGACCCCATGGTGAGATATAAGAACTTTCACAAGTTTTCTTTTACTGAAATATTTTTTGATAATTCCACTGGACATTTAGTTGTACCAAGCAATATAAAATAAATTATTTTGTGCCAGCTAAGGGGGCAGTCTTGGAGAGTGGTTGGGAAAATGGGGACAACAGTTGAAGGAAGGTCACACTGGTGGTGGGATTAGTATTAAAATATCGAATGCTTGTAACAAAAGTATCATGAATAACTTTGTAAATCGTGGTATTTAAGTAAAAATAAATATTTTTTAAAATTAGAAATTTTATGACAGTAACAGAAGAGCATTGATCTCTTATAAGCACCAACCTTTAGCTAGTATAAAGACAGCATGTCCACAAAATATATTGCCTGCAGTCTAGAGGTAGAGAGATTATAAGCATTAATTATTAAATTTAATGGAAAACCAACCTTTAAAGCAAAATAAAAGGTTAGCCAGCAAACAAACTGAGATGGAGTGTTCAGGGATCTAGAAATAGAGCCACAGATAACTAATATCTCAAAAGTTAGATAAAGATACACTATTAAACAAAAATCACATGAACCGTCTTATACTTATTATTCTTATTCTTATAACCGTCTTATTCTTATACTCCCTATATGCAGAGAATATGCATCTAATTGATACAGGATGTAACATATGTTTAATCTTACTTAGGGCCAAATAATATAAGAACTGAAAAATTCTCCTTGCATTTGATGAGCTCTCCAAGAGCTCATCATTGATCGGATGAAGAATGTTTTATTAGTAAAAGAAAGGTTCAACCAGATGCCAAATTATGATATGTGAGGAAGAAAAGGGGGTAAGAGATAGTTCCAAAAGTTCTCTAATGAGTTTGAGGAGAAAAGATTGGAAGAGGCAATCATCTAGGGAGATGTTGCGCTATCAGAAGTGGCTGGGGTGGAGGTGGTGGTTTGTTTGCTTTTAATGTAGCAGTGAAGGAAGTATGTTAGTGTGTAGGAAAAATGAGTCAACTATAGAGAGTAAGAGTTGAGAAGGAAAAGAAAACAAATAAAAAAGAGTGGAATAAAATTTCTCGGGGGACTGATAAATATGGGATTCAGAGCTCTGGCAAAGCTATTCACTTTGGAAAGAGAGCTAAAGTGTGTATTCAGTATTTAAGCCTACATTGAGCATGAATGGGAATAAATGGTGAGTAGGTCCTTGAGATGACAATATTTGGAGGGAATTAGAGTAGTTTATGCCTTTTTTTTACTGAAGTAGGAGATGAGGTCATCTGTTAAGGATAAAAACTGAAATTCTTGCCTACTAATTAAAAAGCTTCTTTTGAATTACAGATTTCCTTTCCTCCAGACATTTCAAACTCTGATAGCATCTATTATTTATAAGCAACCAATTCTAGTGTTTTGATAGAAATGTTCAGTGTGGTATTAGTTCTTTATACCACTAGTTATTTTCTCAAAGAAAAACTTAGAAACGTATTTCTACAAACACCCACTACCAAAAACTAGATTTTCTTTCTTTAACATATTTTTTTTCTTTTTGGGTAACACCTGGCGATGCACAGGGGATACTCCTGCCTCTGCACTCATCTGCATGCAGGAATTACTCCTGGCGGTGCTCAGGGGACCATATGGGATACTGGGAATCAAACCTAGGTCGGCCATGTACAAGGCAAATGCCCTACCTGCTGTGCTATCACTCCAGCCCCAATTTTAGCATGTTTTTATTTATTTATTTTTATTCATTTTTTATTAGTGAAACACCACGAGGTAGTTATAGACTTACAAATTTTTGTGCTTGGGTTTCAGTTATACAATGATCAAGTACCCATCCCTCTACCAGCGCCCATCCTCCAACACCACATGTCACAACATCATTCCCACACCCCATCCCCCTCCTCCCACCCTGCCTCTGTGGCAGGGCATTCCCCCTTGTTCTCTCTATCTTCTTTTGGGTCCTGTGTTTTGCAAGAGAGGCATTGAGTGGCAATCATGTTCGGTCTAGAGTCTACTTTCAGCATGCATCTCCCATCCTGGGTGGATCCTCCCAACACCCTTTATTTGGTGCTCCCTTTTCTATCTGAGCTGCCTTTTTCCCTAGCATGTGCGGCTGGCCTCCAAACCGTGGAGCGAACCTCCTGGTACTTATCTCATTAGCCATCATTTTGGACTAACCATGTTTCATATGAGTGCGTGGCTCGGTAACCTCTTCCCTTCCTGCAGAAATGACAAGACTTTGCAACCAGCTGCTCAGGCCCAGAACTCTTGATTCCTTTCTTTCTCTACACCCTGATGACTGAATGATCACTGAAAAATTAAACTGAGTCAGACTTCAAATTTTATCTAAAATACAATCGCTTTGTGGTTAGAGCGACCATGTAATTGGTACAGGTCTTATCTTGCATAAGGCCAGACTGGGTTCTATCCCTTGCATCCTATAGGGTCCCCCAAGCCCCCACCCAAAGTGATTCTTGAGTGCAGAGCCAGGACTAAGCCCTGAGCACCATCAGGTGTGGCAAAAATATATTATATTCCCCCAAATAGAATCAAATATCACAATTCCTACCCTCACCATCCTAATCCAAGCCACCATCAATAGTCACCACCTCAACACTCAGTTCTTCCCGTTCTCTTCATTGTCCCCACCCCCCTCCACCCCCAACTGACAACCTGAGACTCTACTTGCAAGAATCCAGTCTGCTGCTTCTATAACATGCCAGTCAAAGAGCCAAGTGATTCAACCTTAGAAGTCTAAATCATCAAACAGCTTCTCTCGAGGAGGGGGGTGTTCTCTGCTCTTAATGATATTTGTGCCATTGGAATTGTCTTATTAATTCATTATCAATTCATATCTATAAGTATTTATTTGAGGCACTGTGTTTCACAATACAGTTAGTGATCGAGTTCCATCCGTAACACAGTCCAGCATCAACCTTCCACCAGAGTGCTCATGTGCCTCCTCCTTTGTTCCGGTTCCCCCCCCCCCCCCACACACACACACTGCATCCTACTCCTGCTTCCCTTCCTTGTGCTAAGATTCCTACTAAAGATCAAGTTCTCAGTTTCTTCTGCCTGAGGGTATTTACTAAACTTCTATTAGGTTTGTTTATGTCCCACATAGGAGAGATTCTTTCCTGATTGACTTCTCTCCTCAGATCCATTCACGTCACAGCAAATTGCACGATTTCATCTTTTCTTTAAGTCAAGTCGTATTCAATTGTGTATCTGTACCATAGCTGCTTTATCCAGTCATTCCTTCTTGGACACTTGTGTTGTCTCCTGACTTGGCTATATCAATCCATACTTATTAAGCACCTATTATGTGCCAGATACCCTCCTAAGCTCTAGGAAAATAAGGACAAACAAGAAATAGTCTTAAGTCTGCACGTGTCTCTGACCTACTAGAAATGCAAAATAAATAAATAAGACACACAGGTGGTCATCTTTTTGAGCCCTTCCAAAGGGGAGGGGATCCCCCAGGATATATCACAGACAATGGCTTCAAGCTCATGTGGGAATTCATCATCTAGTTCCTCCACTCCTCTCTTCCACCACCCCAGAGAACCCCAGAGCTTTCTTCAATCCAAACTCATCTCGGCTGGGATTTTGCTGCCTGGTATGTCCTACCTAGTGGTGAGGATGACTGCATAATTCTCGAATTGCATTCATGCATTCATAGACAATATGAACTATGCCCCCTTGTTTCCCTCTGTTGTGGTGGTAGCAATGACCTGAGACTGCACTTGTCTGTGATACTTGCACGTTAGGTTGTGATCATTGATAAGGGCGGAGCATCTTTTCAATGGCCGTGTTTCCTGGGGATCACACCCTTTCAGCTGCGGTGCTCGCACACCCGCCTATCACAGGAAGTCACTCTTTTGTGACCGCAGCAAAAAAGGTCCAAATGGCAAGTCCCATGTCCACAATCAAACTGCTAGCCATCTCCTAGCTAACCTGAAAAAATATAATTTTTTTAACTCAACTCATACTGCTAGAGGTCCTGGGAACAAACAATGGTCAGTTGCTTTTCCTTTTCTGGATTCTCTGTCCTAGTGGGAGAGACCAAAAACTAACAGGCAGATATCATGTGGGTGTGGCCAATGATGTCAAGCAAACTAAAGCCACTTAATGGGATAGAAAACTGCTATTGAAAACTGAGAAGCCACAAAGACCCCCTGAGAAGGCAGCACTGGAGTGCAGTAAGGGATAGAGTACCATCTTCTTGGGGGGGAAATGGTTTCCATCATCCAGTTTCCACCACTGCCAGTGAATCAACCCAGCTTCACGCTGATCTCAGAGAGGCCCGAGAAACACCTGCAGCTCCAAAGCCCCTGAAGCCAACAGCCACATATGTGGCCATGCAACACCTCTAAACTTCACAGGGCTGACAGCCCTGGAGAAACAAGAAAATTTGATGGGAATATTGAGCAAAAGTCCACTAAGCTCCATGAGTAAAAACAATAACCCAAGAATGCCCAACTCAACCGAACGGCTCAGTAAATCCTCAATCTTGACTCTAGCACCCCATTATGAGCTATAATTTGTAATAAGCAATGTAGAATAAATTATTCATTTAAGGGAGCAGGCTTGGGGGGGGTGAGAATTAGGGACATTGGTGGAGGTAAGGGCACATTGGTGGTGAGACGGGTATTGGAATATTGAATACACAAAACAGCTGTATTGTGAATATCTTTGTGAATCACACTGTTTAAATAAGCTTTTAAAAAATGGCTTCCCTGACAGAACCAGAAGAAAGAACAGGCCAGCCATGCGGGTGGAGGATGTGTGTGATGGTTGTGATGAGGTCCAAGGAGGGGCTAGGCTCACCCATGAGAGGCTAGTCCCCATGCCTTGTAGAATTTCATTGTGCCTCCACCAGGAGACAGGGTCCAATTCCCTTATCCTTGAGTCTGGGACAGTTTTCTTTTTTCTTTTCTTTTTTTTTTAATTAGTGAAACACCATGAGGTACAGTTGCAGACTTACACATTTTTTGTGCTTGGGTTTCAGTTATACAATGATCGAGGACCCATCCCTCCACCAGTGCCCATTTTCCACCACCACGGGTCCCGGTATCCCTCCAACCCCCATCCCCCTCATCCCACCCTGCCTCTGTGGCAGGGCATTCCCTTTTGCTCTCTCTCTCTCCTTTTGGGTGCTGTGGTCTGCAAGAGAGGCACTGAGTGACAATCATGTTTGGTCTATAGTCTACCTTCCGCATGCATCTCCCATCCTGGGCGGATCTTCCCAACACCCTTTATTTGGTGCTCCCTTCTCTATCTGAGCTGTGGGACAGTTTTCAAGGCGGCATTCAGCAATGCAGTGTGGCAGACTGCGTGCCTGAGAGCTGACCAGGTCTAGCTGGCCAGGCCTAGCTCATCCAAGGCCACGCTGTGCGTGTCTCATGCCTGAACTATGGCCCTGATCCCTGGGTGTAGGATAGCATTGGTTTGTCCTTTCTGCCTTGCCTGAGAGAGAGCTTAGGTTTATTGGGTTACTCCCATCACAGTGCTCCCATTCCTCTGTGTTTATTTGTAACTTCTTTCTTTGTGC
>JAOXYA010116487.1:0-10554 GCA_028565675.1 Sorex palustris
TGGGAATCGAACCTGTGTCGGTCATGTTGGCTGCGTGCAAGGCAAACGCCCTGCCCGCTGTGCTATCGCTCCAGCCCTGTGACTGTTTTTAGAAAACAAACTATTATGGAAAATCATAAAGTTGATAGGTTAAATGATGCTCTTCTCCCTGCTCAGATTCTTTGTCTATATCCCTTTCTCCATTCTGCTTTTGTTTGCTTCCTTGTATTTTAATCCAGTATTTTATTTTTTCATAAAGTGTGTGTGACTGGTTGTGGAATACTTAATATGCTCATTAATATGGTCATTAATTCTCGTGGCAAGAACATGTGTCTCTCTGCTCTGTAACAATGCTAGGTACACTGCGCCTTTCTAGTTTCACCCGTACATTGTGGGACTTTCCTTTTGAATAGAGACTGTTTCATAGATGTCTCCAGTATCACCTTCCTCTAGATAATCCATGTGTGAGCTCCAAGAGAGAGCACGCTTTCCTGAAAGATTGCATATAAGGGTGTCTCACAGCACACAGGTTCCATCCCTCCAAGTTTTTCCCCCTGCCTCCCAACAACTTACATTGTTTAACAGTGAAATCTCTTGATTTAGAATGACTCATTTCTTGGGGCCATACAATACAGAAGTTAAGGTATACCTTGTATGTGGCTGGCAGGTTCCATCCTTGGCCCTCTAAGTGCAGCTCTGGAGCCCCCCGGCATTGCCAGGTAGGACCCCTGGCACTTCTAACTGGAGCAGGAGAAGGTATCCTCAGACCCTGGTGTAGAACCACCAGCCCAGTTGGGCCAGAATCTCTCTCTCTCTCTCTCTCTCTCTCTCTCTCTCTCTCTCTCTCTCTCTCTCTCTTTTTGGTGGTTTGGGCTTCACCCTGTGTTGCTCAGGGATTGCTCCTGGCCGTGCACAGGGGACCTTATGAGCTGCTGGAGACAGAACCCAGATCAGCTGCATGCAAGGCAGCACCCTGCCTGCTGTACTCAAGCCCTTGGGTGAGAACCTTTAGGAGGGGTTCTGCTTGGGAACCCTCCCCCCAACCTGCAGATAAGTAAAATGACATCTTTGCTAAGATAATCAGAAGTTTACTTCATTCTCTCATAATTAATTCAGTCTTAGAAATGCAAAATAGTTTTTTAAAAAAAAAGACTGAAGCCAGTTTGCAGCTCATAGATGGTTGTTGTATTTTTTTTTTAAATTGAATCACTGTAAGATGCAGTTACAAAGCTTTCATGATTGAGTTTCATTCATACAATGATCGAACATCCATCCCTCCACCAGTGCACATTCTCCACCACCACTGTTCCCAGAATCCCTCCTGGCTCCCAGGTTGTTGAATTCTTAATGTGTTTTCCCCCTTGTTCTCTCCAAAGCTGCTGCATTTCAACAAGGCAAGATTCCTCCGACTCCATTCTCTGCTCCTCCTCCGGCAGGGGCAATGATCCCACCTCCGCCCAGTCTCCGTAAGTTGAGAAAGTATTTTAGGGGGGTAATTGGACAGATTCTCGTTAATTTTGCTAACTGATCTCACAGTTGATTTTCAAATGTTTGTTGAATAAGTATAGAGAATAAATTCAATGGTATAATGTTTTAAATATCTTAGAATTATCTTTTTATTTAATTGTTAATAGGATATTGTGTTTGTGGCTTTCTAAGTGTGGCTCCAAGATAAATTCACTGGAATTCTGAAATAGCTATGATGAGATGAACTGATAAATGAAAGATACTACGGTCCATTAAGCTATATAGTACTGTAAACACTTTACTGGAGGATTAAAATTGATGAAAAGCTTTGTTAAAAAACAAAAATTGGGGCTGGAGCAATAGCACAGCGGGTAGGGCGTTTGCCTTGTATGTAGCTGACCCGGGTTCGATTCCCAGCATCCCATATGGTCCCCCGAGAAGTAATTCCTGAGTATAGAGCCAGGAGTAACCCCTGTGCATCGCCAGGTGTGACCCAAAAAGAAAAAAAAAATTGGATGGGCCAGAGAGATAGTACAGCGGGTAGGGTGGCCAGGGCAGCATTTGCCTTAACTGTAGCAACCGGGTTTGATCCCCAGCATTCCTTCCATATGATATCCTGAATCCCACCAAGTTATCTCTGAGGTCAGAGCCACTATGCACTGCTGGGTGTAGCCCCAAAACCAAAAAAAAAGCTTCCAAAATTGGATAGTTGGAATTAGTGTAGAGTAGAGGCCTCCACTCACTAGGAGGTTTATGTTTTTGGCATGGTGGGCTGAAGAGAGAATGGCAAGTCTGGGCTCGAGAGAGAGTTTTAGTGGGGTGGGTGTTTCCCTTGCACATGGCCAACCCAGGTGTGATCCCCGGCGTTCCATATGATCTCCCGAGCACTGCCAAGAGTTAATTTCTGAGTGCAGAGTCAGGAGTAACTCCTGAGCATTGCCAGGTATGACTTAGCAAAGCCCCCACCTCCCCACTCCCCCCCCCAAGAGGTTTTTTGTAATTTTTTTTAAAGGATTCATTTGTTGCCAGACTTTTAAAAAATTCTGGGGGGAGGCCACACTTCTCTGATACTTCTGGTTTTGCACTCAGGAATCACTCCTGGTTGAGCTTATTCCTGGCTCTGTGCTCAGGGTTCACTCCTGGTGGTACTTGGGGACCATGTGGGTTGCTCAAATCGAGCCTACGTTAGCCGCATGTAATGCTGCTGTGCAGTTGCTCATTTTAAGACTTCCTTAGTGAAGTAAATAGTTTTAGAGAGATGTGAGTAGGGAAGATGCATATTTGCAGTTTGTAAGGCTACAGCAGAGAATATGCTTCCAGTATTTATAATAATAAAAAACTGTGTCCTGAATATAATGTGGGGTGGGGTTTGGGGTTGTTTGTTTTTGACCATACCTGGCCGGCCAGTGCTCAGGGATTATTCCTGGGACCACATGTAGTACTGAGACTGACCCACATGCAAGGCAAGTACTGCTGTACTATCTCCTCCAGCCCCTGTGATGTGTATTTTTAACCTTGCTGGTTATTTCCTCTTAGGCACTTAAGCTGTTCCATGTTGTTGGTCTTGCGAATGTTGTTATAGTCAGGAATGTATCTGCATGACATATCTGTGTACTTTATTTAAAAGTATATTTCTGAAATTATGTACTTGGGAAGTTCTTCTGCTTTTTGTCAGGCACTCTGCAAAAGGTATCATGCTCCTTCTATAAAATTTAAAATCTTGGGGGCTGGAGAGATAGTATAGAGAAGAGGTAAGGTGTTTGCCTTGCCTGGATTTGATCCTGTGCCCTTCATGGTCCCCCAAGCACCGCAAGGAATGAACTTTGAATGTAGAGCCAGGAGTATTGAGCATTGCCTTATGCGTTGCCAGATGAGTCCCCAAAATAAAATCTTTAGAAATGTAAAATAATTTGTTTTCTTTGGGGTGGCGGCCGAGCACAGGGGTGGTGCTTTGGACCTCACACAGTGACGCTCAGGATTGATGCTCAGTGGTACCAGGGACTCAAACTAGGGTCCATAGAATGTAATGCTGGCTTGTTTCGTGACCCTTATACTATCTCCCTGGTCCTGGGACTTTGGGCCACACTTGGCAGTCTTCAGGGGCTAATCGAGGTGGTGCTTGGGGTGCCATATGCAAGGCAGTGCTAGGGGTCAGCCACCTGCAAGGCAAGCACTTCATCTGCTATGCTATCTCTCTGGCTCTGGCCCTGGGGATTTTTGTTTTGTTTTTGGAGCCACACCCTCCACTGCTCAGGGATTGCTCCTAGCTGCACTCAAGAATCACTTCTGAGATTCTGGGGCCCAAATCCATGTTGGCCGCAAAGCAATGCCTTACCTGCGTACTATCTCTGGCCCTGGCTCTGGAATTCTGTAACCCGTGGAGCCTGATTTCATTTTCATTTTTGTCTAGACAGGTTTGTTCGTGCTTCAAAATAATTAAGTTTTGTGGCATGCTGATTTTTCTTGATCTATTATCACAAAAATTGTCTGTTGTAGAACACAGAGTTTTGCATGCACGGGGCCTGGGTTTATCCCGTGGTACACAAACACAAAAAAATACAAGTATTAGAGAATTGGCATCAGATTCTGATTGGTTTCATTCAGAAGAGAGGGTGTTTTGCATATAGAGGGCGCTCAAGTTCCATTCCTGTACCACAGAGTCTCCTGAGTACCAGTAGGAGTGATCCCTGAGCTTTTCAGGTGTGTCACAGAAACAGGGAACAGAGGAGGGCAGGGAGACGAGGGAGAGAGAGGGTGGGAAGAAGAAAACAGCCTATATATAAGCAACCCTTTTGGCCACAGCTCATGGTGTACAGGGATCGTTTCTGTTAGGGTTTTGGCGACCGCAGGGGAGTCTGGGGATTGAAGCGTGGTTGGCCGTGTGCAAGGCAAGTGCCTTACCCTGTGTTACGATCTCTGGCCCCATGTATGTATTTTTTGTTTGGTTGGTTTTTGGCCACACCTGGTATAGCTCGGGATTTACTCTGGCTCTCTGCCCAGGGGATCATACGGGCTGCGTGGGATAGAACGTGGACTGGCTGCTTGCAAGGCAAGCACCCTGTCTACTGTACTGTCACTCTGGCATATTTTAACCTTGGGTCTCATTCTTTGTTTCAGCTGGTCCTCCTCGCCCTGGGATGATGCCAGCACCCCATATGGGGGGCCCTCCCATGATGCCAATGATGGGCCCCCCTCCTCCTGGGATGATGCCAGTGGGACCTGGTAAGTTAGCCTTCTAGGAGATTATATTGTGTTTTAGTTCTCCAGAAAAGTGGGGTTCTTTTTTTTCTTTTTGGGTCACACCCGACAGTGCATAGGGGTTATTCCTAGCTCTGCACTTAGGAATTACTCCTGGCGGTGCTCGAGGGACCATGTGGGATGCTGGGAATCGAACCCGGGTTGGCCTCGTACAAGGCAAACGCCCTATCTGTTGTGCTATTGCTCCAGCCCTGATAAGTGGAATTCCTATGTTTGTGATTTTACTTAGTGAACTCTAATGAGAAAGAAAAATACTTGGTTTATCTGTGTGAGAGGATGGATCCAAAGACCCTGCCCTCCTAAAAGCTGAAGAAGGCCGCTCTTTCCTCTTCTCTCTCCCCTTTTTTTCTGCCGCCTCCAGACTTACTTTTACATTGAAGAGGAAGGTGGGTGAGCTTGTTCAGGTGGAGTGGAGGAAAGGGTGATAATAGGGTCATCCTGCTACTTGTTCAGTTTTGACTTGGAGTAGGGGCTGCCTCTGAGTGCTCCTTTAGTCTTGTGGTTAGTGAGACCAGATCAGCATATGAAAGAGGTATCAAAGGTTGGGCTTCAGCAGTAGTATGGCAGCAGGAGCATTTGCTTTACTTGCCACTGACTAAGGATTGATCTCCGCATCCCATATGGTTCCTGAACACCTCCAGGAGTGATTTCTGAGTAGAGCCAAGAGTAAGCCCTGAACCCTGCCGTGTGTGGCCCCCAAACAAACAAAACAAATGGTGTCAAAGGTCTGGAGAATCCTCAGTGTCTTAGAACACGGGCCTCCAGCTTTTGGTCACGAGTCAATACAGCCATGTGTCCCAGGTGTCTCGGCTCACCCTGGAGTTCTCTGGTCCTCAGCGCTGCAAGTAATTTCCAGCTGTGCCCAGGGCAGGGGTACAGCCATAAGTAACTGAAAAGCGAGCACAGCACTCAGATGCCTGAGCACTGTGGCCCGCTATGGCAACTGCGGCCAGCACTCCCACCAGGATGCCTATTCTGCAGCTAGAGTGTGAATTTTTTTTTGGGGGGTCACACCCAGCGATGCACAGGGGCTACTCCTGGCTCTGCACTCAGGAATCACTCCTGGCGGTGCTCAAGGGACCATATGGGATGCTGGGAATCGAACCTGGGTTGGCCGCATGCAAAGCAAACACCCTACCCGCTGTGCTATAGCTCTAGCCCCCTTGTATTTATTTTTTTGAGGGGGAGGTTACACCCAGTGGTACTCAGGGGTTTCTGCTGACACTGCGCTCAGACATGACTCCCGGCAGTTAGGGGAACCATGTGGGGTGGGATTTTTTTTGGGGGGAGGGGAATGAAGAGGAGGCACACCCAGCAATGCGAAGGGGCTACTCCTGGCTCTACACTCAGGAATTACTCCTGGTGGTGCTCAGGGAACCATTTAGGATGCCAGGGGTTGAATCTGGGTCGGCTCATGCAAGGCAAGTGCCCTCCCCATTCTATTGCTCCAGTCCCTTGTCTTACATTATTTGTGAAAAGAACGCGTGGGTGCAGCTGCTCAGGCCAGCTAACTCAGCTGTTTCACATGAGAGTTTTCCCATTGCTTTCCAGTGCCTGTGAAACACTCCTCTACTGAGGGAGGAAAACAGGCGCCTCCCCAGAACACTCACACCTGCTGCACCTCCCAGAAGACAGCAAGGCAGGTGGAGGCGGAAGCTGCAGCAGAACTGTTACCCCCGCGGGCATCCCCAGCGGGCGGGAGACCTTCCCTCATGGGAGTCACATCTGGGGGTACTCAGGGGTCATGAGGTGCCAAGGAGGGAACTCAGAGCTTTGCACATTCTGATTCTGGGCACAATCTCTACCACTTGAGTGAACTCTCTGCAGGCTTGATTTTGATTTGGGGGCCACACCTCCAGGTGCTCAGGGGTCACTCCTGGTGATGTCAGGAATTTAACCCTGGTCAGCCACATGCAAGGCCAGCACCTTAACCCCTGTATATTAACTCTCTGGCCCCTGGCCCCTAGTTTATTTATTTATTTATTTTAGAAACAAAAACAAAGTATTATTAATTTTTTAATTTTATTCATTTTTTTGCTCGAGCGGGCCCAGTAACGTCTCCATTGGAGACTTTGTTGTTCATTTTTAAAAATTCTGTCATTAAAGCTAAAGCTACTTTTATTTAAGCTTGGCGGATTTTATTTATTTACTTATTTTTGCTTTCTGGGTCACACCCAGTGATGCTCAGGGGTTACTCCTGGCTCTGCACTCAGGAATCGCTCCTGGCGGTGCTGGGGAACTATATGGGATGCAGGGGATTGAACCCAGGTCGGCCGCGTACTATCCGCATACTATTCGCATACTTTCGCTCCAGCCCCAGGCTCTAGTTTTTAACATTTTATGGTCTAAAGACAAAAGTTCCAAGTTACTAGAGATCTGTTCATTCAGGGAATAACCTGGTTGGTGGTACCCATCATGGCAAGTTCCTCCAGAGTGAGGTTATAGAGAATAACTGGAGGATTGAACTTTATTGAAAATGTTTGGATTTTTTCCAAGATTTTACTTGTATTTTTGTATAATTCAATTATGAGTTGTATTTTTTTGCAAGTTTTTTTTTATTGAAGGAAACTTGCTTAGAAAAATGTGATAAGTAAGGGTCAGAGCAATAGTACAGTAATAGCAATAGCAATAGTAGGTAAAGTGTTCACCTTGCACAAAGCTGACCCAGGTTCAATCCCTAGCATCCATATGGTCCTGAGCCCTGCTGAGAGTGACTCCTGAGTGCAGAGCCATGAGTAACCCCCTGAGCATCATGGGCTGTGGCCCAAAAACAAAAAAAAGAAAGATATGAGGAGAAAAAAAGAGGAAATGTGTTTAAGAATGAGCACATTCTTTTCTAGAATGGAGATAAGCAAGCAAAGAAACAGATAAGCAAGATATATGTTCAAAAGAGGACAGGGGCTGGAGAGATAGCACAGTGGGTAGGGAGTTTGCCTTGCACGCGGCCGAGACGGGTTCGATTCCCAGTGCCCCATATGGTCCCCTGAGCACTGCCAAGGAGTAACTCCTGAGTGCAGAGCCAGGAGTAACCCCTGTGCATCGCCAGGTGTTACCAAAAAAGCGGTCATGGTCCTCCCGTTGTTCATCGATTTGCTCGAGTAGGCCCAGTAACGTCTCCATCATGAGACTCGTTGTTACTGTGTTTGGCATATCGAATACATCACGGGTAGCTTGCCAGGCTCTGCCGTGCGGGCGAGATACTCTCGAGAGCTTGCCGGCCTCTATGAGAGGGGTGGAGGAATCGAACTTGGGTCGGCCATGTTGACTGCATGCAAGGCAAAGGCCCTACCGCTGTGCTATCGCACCAGCCCATGGTTGAACTTCATAGAGTTAAATTTGGGTGGGGTTTTTTTGCTTGTTTGTTTGGGCACCACATCAAGCAATGCCCACAACTAATTCCAGGCCCTATGCATACAAGGCAAGCAACTTTGGCCCCTGAAAAAAAAAAGATTTTTATATTCCATATCATTTATTGTTATATTATTTATAATAAATATACTTATGATTTTGGCTACCAGCTTTCAGGAAAATGCCCAGCCTAGATCAAGTCAGTCCAAACTATGCACAAGCATTGTGGGCTCATAACCTTTCTCTCACAGCAAAGGATTTCAGGAGGAGATGAACTAGTGAAGCAAGGAGATGAACTAGTGAAGCAAGGTAGTTTTATTGAAACTTATTTGGAAAGATATGAGGGGGAGAACATAGGCTTCATCAGAGTAGAAATAAGCAAGCAAAGAAATATAGAGACAAGCAAGTGAGATACATGTCTAAAGAAGGCTTGAAGAGAAAGTCTCCATGTATATTCCTAACTGAGTCTTTCATAGGCAAAATGATTAATTTGGTAAGTTCAATAACTTATTTTTCTTTAATGAAATTATATCTCTTACTGTCACAGCTAAAAATTTCTACCACCACCCCTTTTTGAGGCACTATGATTTACAATGTATCCATGATACATTGGTGGTGGTGGTGGTGGGAGGGGGTTGAAGAGATGGGTGTTGAAACATCGTATGACTGAAAATCACTCAAAGTTTGTTACAGTGTATCTCAAAGTGATTCACTATAAATAAATGAACAAAAATGTTTCTCATGACTGAGTTTCAGGCATGGGATATTCTAACACCAAACCCTTCTTTACCAATGTCCAGTTTCCCTCCCACCCCTCTCTCTGCATGTCTCTATGGCATATTCACTTTTTCTTGTGTTCTGTCTTTTATGCAGTAGTTTACAATACGGTTACTAGTATGGTTTCCTGCATATCACTGTATCATCTTTCAGCATCCTCTCTTCCTCCAGAATTACCACTGTTAGAGTGTTCCCCGTCCTTAACCTCACCACGCACGCTTTCTACTGAAGATGAGTTCTCCTGTTCTACGTTTATAATGTCTTGGGGGATTTGTTATTCTCCTACCATATAACTAAGAACTTTATGCCACACCTTATATCCTGAACATATTCTTCTGTGTTGTCTTAATGAAGTATATTTCACATTGAGATTTCTGATGCATTCTGACTGGATTCTTTTTAATAGGGGTGATGTTTAGAGGTACATTTTTAAACCTATATTCAACTATATCTGTACCATTTATCAAAAAGACTATTATCCTTCGACTGAAACACTTTCAAATCTTTCTCAGAATGTTCAAACTTTCTGAGAGGAGTGCCCTCTAGATTGCCTTAATCAGACAACTGAATGGGAAGATGCATGTGGATGCAATTTATTGTTTTCTGAGCAGAGAGAGTATGGGGGAAATTGTCTGCCATAGAGGCATGGGGGGCAGTTGGGATGGGGGAGGGATACTGGGGACACTGGTGGTGGAAAATGTACACTGGTAGAAGGATGGCTGTTCAATCATTGTGAAACTCAAAACATGGGAGCTTTGTTAACTATCTCACAATGATTCAATAAAAAATATTGTTTTGGGGAGTGCATTCCATGAGGAAAAATTACAAAAATGCTTTATAGGTTTTACAGTATGTTGAAACTTACACTTCTTTAGTAATTACTATAAAATAAACATCTTTTTTCATGCTTATAGGTCATTTGGTAATCTTGGGCGGGGGGGGGCACACCCAGCAATGCTCAGGGCTCTGTGCTCAAAGATGATGCCTGATGGGGCTTGGGGGAACTATATGTGGTGCTGGGAAACAAACCCAGGTTGGCTTCGTGCAAGGCCAAGAGCCCTACCTGTTGTACTATCACTCCAACCCTGAATACAATCTTTTATAAAACTAATTTCAAGTGTTTTTCCATCTCTTTATGGAGATGTTATGGTTAAAATAATTTTCAATTTATACTGATTTTCAAGAATTCTTTCCAGACTGGAAATGTAGTAAAAGAGTCAGTGCACAGATCTTTCCTTTGCGAGGCACTGGGTAGCACCTCCATTTCTGTGCTTGATCACTGTAGCCCCCAAGAGAAAAAATAACAGAAGAAATGTATATACTGGATACAAGGCCTTTCTGTACCCACGTGCTTAAAATAGTCTCTTACACTGAGGCTTAACTTTTTAATTACTTTGTAGTAGTAATTTTTCATACCTCGTCAAATGAAAGTTCTCACAACATGACCATCACCTAAGTGTTAAAATTCCTCTTTCAATATCTATCTTTCCTAGTTCGCCTCCATTCCCTTTCCACTCTAAGTTAGTTCCACAGTCTAAACCAAAATTTGGCTTTGTCTGTTCCCATGTGTCATCTCATTATTAATACAAAATGCTCTAGATGAGTAGACCTTCCTTCCTTCCGTCATCTGTTCCCATTTGCCAATTCATTTTTTTTAACTGAATCACCACGAGAATCACCATTTCAAGCTGTTTATGGTCAGGTTTAAGTCATACAGTGTTCCAA
>JAOXYA010116496.1:0-10554 GCA_028565675.1 Sorex palustris
TTCCTTCCTTCCTTCCTTCCTTCCTTCCTCCCTCCCTCCCTCCCTCCCTCCCTCCCTCCCTCCCTCCCTCCCTCCCTTGTGCTCATGTGTTCATCTATTTACCTAAACTTTATCTCAACATCCGCATTATCTTGAAATTTACTGTTTTCATCCATCTATGGGTTGATTTGTTATTTGGGATGCACTGAGAGCAGTTACAAGTATCAGACGTTAATTGAGAGTGCTATTTGTGACTGATGTAGGTGGAGGGGAAAGGTTGGAGCAGAAAGTGATGGGAACCTAACAATGCCTTAGTCAGTCCTATGGGAGTTTACGGTTGACACTGCCCCTTGGAGGAACCCCAGAATGGGTCTTAAATAGTCCTGTCTTATTTGGTCATTGACTCTAGAACCCCTAGGAAGGGCAAGACCTTTAAATGGCAATCATATTATAGAAGAAGTAGAAAATAGAGGGGATGCAGGGCCAGAGCAATAGTACAGCAGGGAGGGTCTTTGCCTTGCACATGCTGACCCAGGTTCAATCTCCGGTATCTCATCTTGTCTCCAAGCACTGACAGAATTCCTGAGTGCAGAGCAGGAGTAACCCCTGAGCATCGCTGGGTGTGATCCAAAAAGGAAAAAGAAAAAAAAAGAAAAAAGAAAATAGAAGGGATTCAAGAAGAGGTCTTGCAAATAAAATTTGATCTAAAGGATTGATAAAATAACAATCCATGATCTTAACTCCCAAGCTTCATTAAGTCCCTCAGGCTCTACAGCTGCAAGTTGTCTGCTCTTTGACTCACTGACATGCAAGTCCTTTCTTGAAGGGTGATCTGGGGAGCAAGGCTCCATGGTTGCCGTGTGGATCTTGGAATCTCCTTGTGTGGGGTAGATCTGTTTAAGGTTGGAAAATGATCTTCATCATGGGTTGGTCACAGTTGCCTTAGCCACTCCCCACCTCAAGTTATAAGGTAGATTGGTCCCCTCTTGCTCTAATGAACAGCACACTGTTCATCTGTGTTGAACATGGCTCTGTTGTCTTCCATCTATTGTGGAAGCTGGTGAAGGTTTCTTTTGGCTAAGTATGGAGAAGAGAGATTTTTGCAATCTGAGGATGGTCATTAGGGACTCAGAAACTCATTCCAAAAGCTTTCTTCAAAGGGCTTTGTTCCACGTCCCTTTCTCTGAAGATGTGGAGAGCTGTGTTGCCCATACCCCCCAAGACATCTGGTCAGATGCTGGATTTTCACCTGTGAGATTGTCCTCCTCGTGTTTCATCTCTGACCCTGTTGGTCCAGGCTTTGGTGCCTGATACGTGCTGCTGTATCTTCAGAAGATTCCTCCACTCACCATTTATCTTGTATCTGTCTTGCTGGCACTTCACCAACTGGGGTGGAAAATGTCCCAAGTTTATGAACATGACCTTGGAAACATCCAGCATCATGGCTAGTAGCAACCCTGCCACTTACTCACCATAATTCTGGACATGTTACTTACCACTTTGCATTTTTATTCCCCCTCTATACTGAGGATAAAGATCACACTTACTTTGGAGAGCCCTTGTGATTAGATATGAGTTAACAGATGTGGAATGCTTAGCACCCTGCCTGACACATAGTAAGGCCAGCACAATAAATATTAGTTGTTCTTACTATCACTTCCTGCCTTGGACCTTGGCATCTTTAATGTTATAAAGCCTGTGTTCCAGTCCTGGTTCTCATTTTTTCAGTGCCTGAGCCTTACAAGTACACTCCCTTAGAACAGAACCAGTGTTTATTTGGTTTTGAAATGTGATCACACTATACTCCTGAGGATGGGCAACTCAACTTGGGGTTCCCTATTGCCTGGCATCAGCTTTTGTCCTCACGTTACCAGACTCCTTGGCTGAGTCCCCACCACAACAGCATAGGATGAACATAGAGGAGCTTACACTCTTTAAAATCTAGTTTGTGTCGAACATAATTGATTCTAAAACAGAGCAAAGGGCCTGTTGTCCAAATCCTAACTCTAGAACTTGCAAACCTGAATTTCCTCTTTCATAAAATGTGACTGTAACAGGGTCCTCTTCTAAAGACTCTTATAAGGCTTAAAGAAACAAATTCACAGTCCCACTCTGCAAATGGTCTTATGCAATTATATGCCCAGAAATGGACACTCTTCACTTCAACCGTGTTCACTTACTCTTCCTGGTTAGTGATTTGGTGATTTCATCGTTTACTATGATCACATTTGGCCAGTGTTCGCTTGAGTTAGGGGCTCAGAGCAGAGCCTTCTATAAAAAAGACAGTGGGTGAAATGAAATTGAGTGGGCACAGAGGACCCGAGAGGCTGGGGAGATAGCTCAGGTGGTAGAGCATCTTCCCTTTATGTGAAGAGAACCACATGCCCCCTTGAATACTGCAAAGTGTGACGCTGGTGGTCCCTGAATATCTCTGGGCCTGTGCAATACTGCATTGTTGGTTGGAGCGCTGAGCCCCTCCCCACACCACAGTACTGTGCTCCCGAACTCCAAGCAGCCCTGAATCTCCAAGGTCTGCTAGATGTGGCCTACATATATATATAATGTAACTGAACTACATGCATATAAAGAGGATGCTCAGCAGGCAGATCATCTTGATCACAATGTGTACACCTGGCAATAACCATCCTGTTCTTCATACTGCAAGAAAAATGTGCAAGAATCCCCACCAAAAAAGGAATGCCCAGCTGCTACCCACCATTGCCTTTAGGATTGTGAGCTCAGTGTGGTCACGTTCAATTATCAGAAAAGAAAATCCTCAGAAGTTGGAGTTTTTATAAGAACACTCTCCCTTTTATAATGCTGGCAACTAATCCTGGTGGACCTGGTCAGCCAGTTTATGCTTCTGCTTCAGGGCATTTCTGCCTACTTTGTCCATAACTAACCACAACTCTTGAGAGCTGACAGGGTACAATGTGTGTAGCTTCATTGGTTAATAATGTTTAATTGGAAATTCTGGGCACTTAGGAATTTCAATGACCTGCATTAAACACTATATTCTCTAGGTTCCCCGGATTGATTTCTTCAGGGTCCTATTTGAAGTCTGCTAACTGGGGCCTTTCTTCCTCTCCTTTCCACAAGGACAGGAAATCAAGTGGGCTTCTTGGTGCATAATATTTGTTGAATGATTGTGAGGTTAGGAATCCAGGGACCTCTCTCCCCCAGCAACGGTTTCTGTTTTTATCTCTGTCTCCTGGAATGAAATTAAAGCTATTTTTCAGCAACCTGTTTAACCAGATGGAAAGCAAGTCTTCTCCGGGACCACGCATTTCCCTGTGGTCCTTTCCTTTGTATCTGGAGGGTAGCATTTTTCACTTCTGAGGGCTTTATCTACTAACTGCCAAAGCTTCTTTCTCTCTCATTCTGTGTTTCCTTCTTGTCTAGGCAGGATCTCTCTGTTATCCACAGTAAAGCAAAGTGTGTTTTCAGCAGGATTATTCTAAGGACCTTCCACAAAATTCTATGGCACAGTTGGTCTGAGCTGTTGAAGACTCAAAATCCTCAGCTTGACAGGAGGTACATCAGGAGAATGGGAAAGGAAGAAGGTATGTCATGGGCTGGGGTGATTGCCACCCTTCTGGCTCACCAGAGATACCACATTTAACCTACTCTGCTCTCTGCACACCTGGAGGAGTGAAGCACCATGTAAGCTGGTTTGCAAACTTCTGTTTAGCAAGAGAAGCTGCTCCACAATGACTCCATATATGGAAGGTCACTATGCAAAGGGAAGGATGGGGTTGCTGCTCCCTTGGAGGTCATGGTATGCTCATCCTCTCCTGTATTCTTCCCCTTGGGGCTTGTCTTCTTAGAAGTGTCTCAGACTGTTCCACAAACAAAATGGACATCTAGACCCGAGAGTTTCTGTTGATTATCCCTTCAGCTCATACGGATGGATCTTGGATGCTTTCCAGAGTCACACAGATTCCTTGGAGCACATCTGTGTGGGTCTGTCTCTTTGGCTGAGGTAATTTTCCTACTGACCCCAGCTCCTCTCCAGAGAATAGACTTCCAGTTCCTGGATCCCATTGGGGTGGGAGTACTATGGTACTTACAGCCCCAACCATAGTTAATGACCAAAGACTGACTAGGGGAGAACTAGGAGAGCCCAGTATTGTTGCTAAGAGGCGGCCAGCTAGGAGTATTAGTAGAGTGCTCTCTAGGGTTTTCTTGTCAGATCAGGCTCCTATGCCTGAAATCACAGCCTTGCTCCATGGTCTTCTCTTCTCTCTCCTTTTGTCCCAATCTCAGCTGTGTCCTGAGCAAGTCACCTGTCTGTTTTTGTGCCTCATCTTAAGGTCTACTTCACAGACTCTCAACTTTCCCAGGGAGTAATCTCCTTTTTCTGGTTGGTCATCAGTAACTTCTCAAGTAAAGGGGACCTATCTTCCCTCACTCATACCCTCCTGGGTTTAAGGCTTCCTTCTGGTTGGGTTTTCACCATTTTTCTTTTTTTGAATTGGTTAATCCAGGAAATAGAAACCACTGTTCAACATTTGATTTATTAATTAGTCATTTGCTTTGGAAACATGTGGACAGAATGCTGAAGAATCAAGTAGGCCCAAGTTAAGGAGAGGGGGTGCAGGAAGCATCTTTCCTAAGAACAGAAGGAAGCAACTCTGTGAGTGCCTAGGAAATCATAGAGCTTCCTTTCTTTTTTCATGTGGTCACTGTCCTCACCCCTTCAAAGTCCAATGCCGATTGGAAGATTGGGCTATGCCTTTCACAGCTTTTATGAATAGCTTCCTTGATGGATCCAAATTAAGGCCTGCAATCTTCCTCATCCCAATTACTCCAAAGAGCATAACAAAAAATGGTGTCCCCTTCAGGATCTCCTTCCACTTAACATTTTTCATGGCTCATTCCATATGTATACTTCTCACTGATATTGGAAAAAAGGAGAAAGGTTTGCATAACCTTTGGGTATCAAACCTTTGACCCACAGGACTGAACCAGGGCCCCTCCAATGTGTGTCCACACTCTGACCACTTCATATCACACAGCACTTTGTAACCTCCTTTGACTTTTCTAGTTGATGAGGTTGACTGCGAGTCTCTAGGTCTGAAGTCACTGAATAATAATATTTAAAAGCAAATCGTGGTGCCTTAATCAAATGGTGAATTTGTGCTAGCTGGCCTTGCCTAGTTGGCAACAAAAGAACTGCCCCAGGGTGAACATGAGAATGTAATTTGCAAATGGAGGAAAATAGGTCACTCTTCATATTCATAGGCAGTATATTTCAAATTCTAAAACAAAAGATGAGGCATAAGGTCTCCTGAGTTCTGATGGAAGAGAACAATGCTCTGTCCAGAATTGGTCTACTTAGTCATCTTTCAGGCCAGGCCTAAGCTAATGTTCCCAAAGCTCTGTTCCTCAGCCATGGCCCCACCTCCATACTTTTCAAGGGAGATGGAGATAGGATCCCTTCCCATTTCTCTCCTCAGATTGTTGTCCTGACACCACAAAGCATTTTGATCTACTCAATTCTCATCACAGTTCCCTCCACTCTGTGCCTCTTGCTGAATTTTTTTTTCTGCCTGGAGCTGCTCCCATTCTCAATCTTCCTCTGTGCTCACCCTCTCCATTATCCAAGCTTCTTAACACCATTCTCTACCTCCTCTACTCTTGGATTTCCCACACATTCTCTCTAGGATTTCCTAAATTAGAGGATGGCACCTCCTCCCCTCTTTGGACACTGCACTGAATTCTCCTATCCATTAGCCTACTACACCACTTTGTGAACCTCATCCACCTTCTTCATACCCATCAAGACTATTAAAGAGAATGAAGTCACGGAATAATAATATTTAAAAGCAAATCGTAGTGCCTAAAATAAAGTACAGGTGAGGATTTACAGCTGGGGAGCAAGTAGAGGAGGATGGTGGGTAGACAATGACTAGAGAAGACATTAAGAGGAGGTAGCATTCCTGCTAAACTCATCTTACAGGATTCTTGGGGAAGGCAGGGTGGGGTGATTGGGACATCACCATGGAGACAGAGATCAATGAGGAATTTGATCTAGAACGATCAGATATGAAGAGTGGGGGATTCTGTCTATACTTAATCCTCAGGAATCTTGCTGAACTGGGCTATGCAGATCCAGCAAGTATGAAAGCCAAAGTCAAGTTCTAGTTGAGAAGAGGGGCTAGAAAGGGCTGAGCAAAGTCTCTGAGTGAACTCTCTGACTTTACTCAGCCATTGAGTGCTGCTAGGGAAGGGCTAGCCACTCCCTCACCTCAGTACCACTCAGCATCTCTCTTCAAACTTCAGCCCATCCATCCTCAACTGAAGCTGCTTGACACCTATTTTCCAGCCTTGAGTAAAAGTCCATAGTACCAAAAGAGAGGGACTTACCATGATCTCCTCCAACTTCACCCTACTTGCTTCAAATCTGCTGTTTCCTGCCCAATTTATCCCTCTTTTATTTCCCTAATGTCTTTCTCTTGCTTAGGGAAATCGGATCTAAGACTAGACACCACTTTTTTCCTAAAAGTTTCTCTTGGATTTCCCCAACTTCACTGACCAAGATAGATGAAGTTTCCTTCACCACCACGTTTCTGCACTACCCTGATGATTTTGACTCCATCATAGCATACAGTAATATTAAAACAGAATATCATTCAAGTATTATAATAATGCTGGAATACTATAATACTTGAACAGAATACTATTATTCTCTCCTCCTAGGCAATGAGTTCGTTGAGGGCAGAAACTGTTTTTCTGCTTCTCTTTTATAGCCTCAATTCTTGGCAGAGTGCTTGACATAAAGTAGGTGCTTGACACATGTTGCTGAATGAACTACTTCATATTTTTTCTTTATAAAATTAGCCCATCCCTGTGTATTCTGTATCCCTTTTTACCCTGACTTCTCATTTAATCATCTGCTCCTTCCCTGTGCTATGTCTTCAACCTGTCTTCTCCTATTATTCCTGTCACCAATAATATTAGAATGATTATTTATTGGGCAGATACAGGGAGTTAGGCACTTTGCTAAACTTATATGCTGGAGTTTTATCCTTTCATAAATCCCACGAGGTAGTATTATTATCTTGACTTTCCTGATGGCCTTTCAACCCAATAGGGTCTCTTTGATTTAAGCCTCACCTTTCCCAGATGTTCCTCCATTTGATGCTATTATGTTTTGTCGTTACATTTATACCCCATCTCTCAAGTGTTGTGTCAGCCAGCTGTCTCCAGCTCTTATTCCTACATTTTGCAACTGAGGCTTGAAGATTATAAAAGCTTTCACAGATTTCACAGTGACCTCCAGACCTAGTACAGTGACTGTTTTCAGGCCTTAACACCTCTCTTCTCAGTAGCAGAAGATACCAATGGCCATCTCCTCCCTGTGACTATAATGTCCTGCTCCCTTTCCTCTGGTTCTATCATAGCCGGACTTTCTGGGGCTTAGTTCCCAGCTTTTTCCTTTAGCCAACATTCTTTGTTTCCACTCTATGCAGAAAACCCTGTTCCTAGCATCCAAACCTCTCTCTCCTCCATCCCAAGCCCAGAGGACCAAGGCTTAAGATTTTCTCCCCCTTGGGCAAACTCAAGTGCTCACAGACCTCTTCATCTGCCTTCTCTATTCAAACTCTTGCAACACTCTCTTCTATCTTTACATTTCATACCTTCGCCAGTGACTCCTCCTGGGGTTCCCAGTGAAACACTCAGTAAAACATCTGTGAGAGCCATTGGTCAGAAAAGCAGGCCTGAAAAATAATTACAGCAGTCGTAGGCAGTCTCTTGAAAGTTAGAGAATCTATCTCCTTTCCCAAACCCCTGAGGCTGAAACCTCTCAGGAATGAGAATTTTAACTTAAGTCCATGTGAATAACTGAGCATAATTCTCTCATGCCAGCTGGGTTTCCTAAAATTTATCTTCTGATTCTCCCAAGTTTTAATGCCCCCCCAAAGGGGAGGATTATCTGGAACTCCCCAGAATTCCAGATAGTTGCTGGGGTCTGCATATAACAATGAACATAGAAATTCATTTGTATTTGGTGTGGTAGGAATTCTTCTTTCTAAGGAAGATAGTAGCCCCAGCCCCCAAACTATTTGTCCCTTGGATAGGACCCTTCCAACTTCATGGATGAGTTTCCTCATTGCCAACAAAGGTATAAAATAGGAGAAGGAATGGATGATTTTGAGGAATCAAAATGATGGAATTCATGATACATTGGACAATCTTGGAGAACTGCAAGCATATCTTGAAACATAGCAAGAGGGTTAGTTATAGGCAGGGTTCTTCTTCCTCTTCAGTTGAGAATTTAATGCCTATAATGTTGTATTAATGGTCCTTTGCAGGTGTCACCACCATGAAAACCCTCCCACATGAGCCAACTAGAGGATTAAGTATCCCCATCCATCACCTATGTCACCTAGATATTAGCAAGCCACTCTTGCAAACTGGAGTTATCCAAGTGATCTGAACTGTCTGAAGGCTCAGAGGGAGTCCAGTTTAAACCAGAATATCCAGCCTTCCTAGCTTAGCCTAAATGAGTGACCTTCACAACAGTGAGCTAAGTGAATGGCTGCTGTTTTAAGCCACTAAATTGGGAGATAGCTTGTTTTGTAACACCAGGGGGCTAATAGTGTCACTGATCTTCACCTTCAGGTCACAGCTCAGCAGAGAAGGGTGTGGAAGTGGCAGATAAAATACAAAACAACAGGAATGGTGCCAGGTCTCTAGATCATAGGTTATTTTCTTCAGAGGACCAAGGGAGGAACAGAGGAGTGGACTGCTGTCACCAATGAATTCAGAGTTGAATAGTCAACAGGCAGCTGTTGCTATGCGTGATAAATCCCAAAGCTGCTTCCTGTCCTTTGTAGGCAGATACAGCAACCTCTTTCAGTCTGACGTTAGGCAACACAACAACAAATAAGGTTTGCTCTGTAGTCAGAAAGACACTTAGCATTTTATAATACAGTTGCTGAGACTTACCATGCATGCTTAGCTGGTCAGGTTTTGAACCCAAGTGGGAAGAAGAGCAGATAGAAGAAAACAGAGCTGACAAGGTCTTGCAGTCTGAAAAGCACCCCATGAAAAGTCGTGTTCTTACCACCTAGCCGGGGGTAAAATGTTCAAGTATAACAGTCTAGGTTGGAAGGCTCCGGAACAGAGTGAGTCATGGGATTTTAGATCTTTGAGTGGTCTTAAAGTTTGTGTTGTGAGAAATCTCTCCTCCACCTGCATGCTTTATTATTACAGTGTGTTTTTTTTAATGACACAAGAAATATCTTGGTATATTGTCCTTGAAAAGTAGTCAATGAAGTAGCCATGGCCCCTCTCTAGACCATAATGTGGCACCCCCCAAGACCCCCTCGCTCCCATAAAGGCTCTGTGACTGCCCTCTCTGTCCTCTACAGCCTTGTGAAAATGAATGTATTTTCACACGTACACTTTTCTATTGCTCCCTGATGGCTTCATACTAAAGATGTTTTAAATTTTATTTTTTTCACTAACCAGTTTGTTTTTGGTATCTTTTTGTGTTGATATAAAATGGTCAAATTTATTTTTTAAAAGACTCGATAGTATTCCATCATAAAAATGCTCTATTAACTATTCCATTATTAATGGGAAATGTAGATTGCTTCCACATTTTTTGGCTACTACATAACCCGAAGCAAGAAACACTTTGTATGTAACTCTTTGAGCACATGTGAGTAGTTGTTTATGATAGGATCCTAAGAATCAAATTAATAGAACAGAGAGCATGTGTATTCCTGAGGTTTGGCATAACTTGCTTTCATCATTTCAATTTGAAACTGCTGAAGGTGAATTTTCTCAATTATCTTTTATTTTCTCTTAATATTGTTCTATTCCAGCCTTTCCTCTCCTTTTATCAATTTCAAACATTATATTTTCCCAGAAAATAATCAACTACATGCAAATCTCACATTTGCTGGCAATGATATATTTTTACATATAGTCTCTTAAAGTCTCAAAATGTTTTTTGAAACTTGTCTCTTTATTCATAACCCCTTTTGTGTTACTAATATTGTTTGCATCCTCTAGCTTTCTGTTCTTGATAGCACATTTGTCAGAGCTTTATCTGTTTGTTGGTCTTTTTCAAAAAGCAAGATTAAAGTTTATTGATTATTCTGTTGTTGTTACTTTTTGTTTTTTAAAATTTCTACTTTAATCATTATTAAATCCCCTATTTCTTTATAACTACTTCGCAAGGTGTTCTTTTTTTAATTTCTGGATAGTTTCTTCAGTGTAGTTCTTTTCAAAGAATTTTACTCTTTTAATATGTGCATTTTAAATTGTAACTTTCCCTTTGAGGACTGTTTTGATATTCTTATTAAAGTATTTTTGAAAAAAATTAGGGTAGGGATTGGGACCACACCTAGTTGTGCTTAGAGCTGACCCAGGTTCTGGGCTCAGGAATCACTTCTATGATTCCTTGGGGAGCATATTAGGTTCCAGGGATTGAACTGGAATCAGCCAAGTCCAGGGCAAGTGTCTAACCCACATTATTATCTCTCTGGTCCTGGTATTCTTCTTTTAAACACTAATAATTTCCATCTTGAGTTTTTATTTTACACAAAAATTATGTTT
>JAOXYA010116511.1:0-10554 GCA_028565675.1 Sorex palustris
ATGAACTGAAGACTTCACCAAGAATACTTTACCCCGTTAGACATTCATTCAGATTTGAAGGAACAATACACAATTTCACAGAGGAACAGAAACTCAGGGATTTTATAGAATCAAATTCATCTTTACAATAACTAAAGAAGCTACTTTTCAGGCAAAGTGCTCCCCACTAACATGCCAAATTCTGCTGAAAGATGGCACAAAACCACAGGACGATTTCTCTCAATATCAATAGACTAAATGCATTAATTAAGAGACAGAGAGTGGCAAGATGTATTAGAAAACTGAACCCAACATATTGCTGCCTGAAAGAAACAACATTTGAATAGTCAGAGCAAACACAGACTCAAAAGACCAGGGTATCCATCCTAGTATCAGACAACATAGACTTTGGCTCAAAAAGGTTATAAGAGACAATGAAGGATCATTAAATGATCAAGGGATATATACATCAGGAATAACTCACACTCGTAAATGTATATGCACTTAATGAGGGACCAGCAAAATACTTAAAATAACTAATAATAGACTAGAAGACACTGATAGCAACACAATAGTAGTTGTCCAACACCGCTCTGTCACCCCTTGATAGATAAACTAGACTAAAATTCTGTAAGGAAATACTTTGCTCTGAAGGAAGAAATGGAAGACAGGAGTTACACACACACACACACACACACACACACACACACACACACACGGGTTTTTATCCTCAAAAAGTTGAATACACATTCTTCTCCAATGCACATAGGACATTTTCCAAGACTGACCACATACTGGGATACAAAACATGCCTCCACAAAGTCAAGAGCATAGAAATAATATAAATTGAGGCCGGAGCGATAGTACAGCAGGTAGGGTGTTTGCCTTGCAGGAGGCCACCTCGGGTTTGATCCTCGGCATCCTATATGGTCCAATGAGCACCACTAGGAGTGATTCCTGAGTAGAAAGCCAGGAGTAACTCCCTGAGCATCACCAGGAGTGACCAAAAAATTAAAATAGAAAAAAAAAGTAAATAATATCAATTAACTCTCATACCAGTCTGCACTGAAAGTGTAAGTTAGTCACAAACAGAAATGAAGAAAAACTCAAACAATTGGAAATTAAACAGCTCATTACTAAAATATTAGAGTGTCAGAGAGGAAATCAAAGAGGAATTTTAAAGATTCAAGAAAAAATGAAAATGGAGATACTATCTACCAGAACTTATGGTGGTGTTAAGAGGAAAGTTCATACCTATACAAGTATTCATCAGGAAGGAAGAAAGTGCCCACACAAATAATTTGACTGCATAACTTCAAATAATCCTGGAAAATAAGCACCAAACGGAGTCAAAAGGTAGCAGGAGGAAGGAAATAATAAAGCTTAAAGCAAAAATTAATCAACTGGAGTCCCAAGAAACAATTCAAAAGATCAATAAAAACCAAGAGCTGGTTCTTTGAAATAATAAACAATATCGATAAACCACTAGCAAGACTCACAAAGTAAAGTGGAAGAACTTTAATAAATCGAATTGAAAATGAAAGATGGGACATCACAACAGAAGCCAGAAAAATTCAAGGATCATCAGAGATTAGTTGATAACATGAAATGAGAAAACCTAGAAGAAATCGATAAATTCCTGGACTCCTATGATCTTCCAAGGCTGAATAAAGATGATCTTGAGCACCTGAAGAAACCTAACTATTGAGGTAATTGAAATGGTCGCCAAAAATCTTCCCAAAAACAAAAACCCAGGTCCAGATGGATGCAGAAATGAATTCTTTCACACATTTAAGAAAGACCTGATGCCAATCCTCTTCAGGCTCTTCGAGGAAATTAAAGAAGCAGAAACACTCCCAACTTCAATGGAGTATACATCACCCTGATGCCAAAGGTAGCTAGACATGGTACTGGAATAGAAATAGACCCACAGACCAATGGAATACAGTTGAACAGTCTAACAGACTCTCACAAAATCCACCAGAAGGCCTCAGGGGCCACTCAGGGGCCACAGGAAACTTCCACCTGGAAGGTTGAGAGGCCAGGTAGGGCAGGCTGCCCTCACTGAGCGCAACCGAGCAAGACGGGGGCCCATATGGGCCTCCCTGATCCTCGCCAGGACCCTAGCCGGAATGGGCCACATCACTTCTGCGTGTGGCCAAGGAGGGAGCAGGGCCACGCATGTCCCGTCCCTCACGCTGAAAGAGCGAGGCTGAAAGGAAAGGGCTGACGTCACTTTTGCACGCCACGGAGGAGGAGGCGGGGCTGCGCTCCCCACGGGCTCCCGGAGCGCAGGTCCCTCCCACTCGCGGCAGAAGCGGGCCCGGAAGGAATGGGTTCGACGTCACTTCTGTGCGCAGATGGGGCCGCACGGGCTCCGCCCACTCTCGCCAGGAGCAAGGCCGGAAGGAACGGGCCTGACGTCACTTCTGCGCGCGGCCGAGGAGGGGGCGGGGCCGCGCGGCGTGTTCCGCGCACACTCGCGCCATGAGCGAGGCGGACGGGCTGCGGCAGCGCCGGCCCCTCCGGCCGCAGGTTGTCACGGACGATGGGCCAGCCCCGGAGACTGAGGAGGGCAGGTAGGCCGGCGTCTGGCCTCGCCTTCGGCCCCGGCCGCGGAGTGGCGAGCGCAGGCGGCCGTGCGCGGCCCGGCCCGCTGAGGGAACTGGGCACTCAGGGACCGTAGAAGGCACTGTCCAGTGCTGGCCTTGGAGTATAGTGACACAGACCGAAGCGTCATTTTCCTAACGTCATGAATGCATTTCATGGTGCATAATAAAATGCATCGAGATTGAAGGAGATGTCTGCTTTTGAGCCATGCATTATGAAGATAAAGCGTGGCACTGGCGTGATAGCACAGCGGCAAGGGCGTTTGACCTGCACGCGTTCGACCCGGGTTCGATTCCCAGCATCCCGTACGTTCCCCTGAGCACCGCCAGGAGTAATTCCTGAGTGCAAACCCAGGAGTTAACCCCTGTGCATCGCTGTGTGTGACCCAAAAAGAAAAAAAAAGGGATAAAGCGTTCTGGCGCCCTAGTAATTGAGCCGCTTGCAGGACAGGGCGCTTGCCTTGCACCCACCCACCTAGGGTCAATCCCGAGCAGCACATCCTGGCCTGGAAACTCACCAGGCGATGCTTGCATGCGCAGCCAGGAGTAAGCGCCCAGCGCGGATGGGGATGCTGGTGAAATGGCGCGAGGGTTCAAGCACTAGTGTCCATCCTGGCACTCCTGAGAGCGGACAGCATTGCCAACATAATCAGCACTACCCAGCTCTGTAAATCCAGTGTCCTTATTAGTGACACCACAGTGAGTTCTGACTGACCCTGGGCAGAAGGGCAGAGTCAGTTTGGGTTATTTTTAGTTTTTCCGGGGAGAATTTTTGAATGTTCCAAAATCCTTTACTGTGGCTGGTCTCTACAGTCTGCCTTTCACATTGTATCTGGTATTAAATGTTTTTCTGACTTCCCTGTTGTTGAACTCTGTTCTAATTTTCCCAATTGCCCTTTATTTCTCTTGATTTTTTTTTAATATCGCTAATGGCCTCTTCAGAATGAGTTTTTGTCACCAACTTCATGTCTTCTTACAGTGTTCTAAATCTGTAGTTCTTATTTTTCTCATGTGATCCACCTAAATTGTCTTCTTCACAATCTTTGAGTATTATCTTTTGGAGAGTGGTTTTGGGGCCACACCTGGTGGTGCTGAGAGACCAGCAATCAAGCCTGAGCATGGCCCCATGTTAAGCAACCTTTGTGCTATATTTTGCCTCAGATATTGCCTTCTTGAATGTTGTCTTTACAGTCTGGCCTTTTTTTTTTCTTTTTGGGTCACACCCAGCCATGCACAGGGGTTACTCCTGGCTCATGAACCCAGGAATTACTACTGGCGGTGCTCGGGGGACCATATGGGATGCTGGGAATCGAACCCAGGTGGGCTACGTGCAAAGCAAACAGCCTACCCACTGTGCTATCACTCTAGCCCCTACGATCTTGTCTTTAATTGTGTTTTCACTCCAAGGAAAGAGAGGATGATCGAGGTTAAACTAATGGAAACTTGAAGAAACGCTCAAGGGACAACAGTAGAGTAAATTATAGATGTGCTGAGCAAAATAAAGCCTCGAAAGATAGTTGTTAGAAAAAAAAAGATGGTTGTTAGATCAGAAATTGCACAGTGGATTTTAAGGAAAGAGACTCCAGCAGATATTGGGATGGTCTCCTGACTCGGCTTACAAGGCAGTTTCCAACTTGGAAGGTTATTGAGTTCTCTGAGTGGCTTAAAGTTACAGGGAAATAAGATGAACATGAGGGATAAAACTGGGAATGGTGGAAACAACTCCAGTGCCTGAGAATAAATAGCTGAATAAAGACACTAAGGTACATCTCTACAGTGGAATACTACGAAGCTGTGAGGAAGAATGGGGTCATGAAATTTGTTTATAAATGAACAGACATGAAGAGTATCATGCAGAGTGAAATGAGGCAGGAGAGGGACAGGTATAGAATGACCACTCATTTGTGGGATATTGTATACACACACACACACACACACACACACACACACACACACGTAGTATGGGACTAATATCCAAGGCCAGTATAAACAGTGACTAGGGGTACTGGTCGATAGTTGGAAGCTTACTAGATTGGGGGCGGCAAAAGTCAGTTAGGATTGAGAAGGGATCAGTGTGACAATAATAGTTGGAAATGATGATTTTGGACAGAAACTGAGTGTTGTAAGTAGGTAAAGGGTAAAGGGATATACCTAATAACCTTTCATCATCTGTATTGCAAATCGTAAGGCCCAAAAGGTGAGACAGAGAGAGAGAGAGAGAGGAGAGAGAGAATCATTGATTTAATTTTTACAAAATTCTGGGAATACTAGTGATTGAGAAGAATTTGAAAATAAGATTTTCAGCCAAACCTCTTAGATATCTCTATTTGAGCTGTCACTGTCACTGTTCTCCCATTGTTGATCGATTTGCTCAAGCGGGCCCAGTAACGTCTCCATTGTGAGACTTATTACTGCGTTTGGCATATCGAATATGTCACAGGTAGCTTGCCAGGCTATAACAGAAAATTTGGTTGTTAAATATTTTTATTTGTTGCTAACATTGATGAGCTAAGCACTTTATTGTACCAGTGCAAGCTTATTATTATTTGGTATCAAATTCCCAAGATGAAAATGTATTAATAGAATTATTGTGATATTGAAACTATTCCTTCTCTTTAGGAACAGCATACTTATATCTGGGAATAGAGAAATTTAATGTGCACATGTGAAGAATGAATTACTGAAATTTTAACAGTTGCTTTACAGTTAACTTGTATGGGATTTTAGTCAAATCTCTACAAGGCCTATTTTCCGATTAAGTGGAGAGTGGGTCATATCTGGTGGTGCTCAGGGCTTATACTCCCGAGAAAACTGGGAATGTGGAAATAATTCTAGTGCCCAAGAATAGATGACTTGATAAAGACACCATGCTACATCTACACAGTGGAATACTATGCAGCTGTTAGGAAGAATGAGGTGCTCAGGCATTACTCCTGGCAAGCTTGAGGGACCATATGCTGTGCTGGGGATGAAAAGTCAGCTGCATGCAAAGGAAGTGCCTTAGCCCCTACACTATCTGACCCCCTCTTTCCCAGTCTAATTTTAAAAAATATATATTTTAGGCATTGTGATTTACAGTACTGTTAATGAGAGGGTCTCATGTTGTAACACATTTCAGCACTTCCCTCCACTATTATAGTGCCCCCCCATCTTCGCCAGTAAATTTTGTATTTTTAATTTTTTTCATTTAATTAAAAAGCCGTGATTCACAAAGTAATTGATAGATGAGTTTTAGACCTTCCGTATTCCAACACCAATCTCCCCACCACTGTCAGTCCTCCTTACAAGCAAGAACAATGTTCAGTGGAAAAAACGCACTTGAAGAGCAATCTGTTGCAGTAATTCTCACAGGATTGGTTTATTTGTCGCAAATAGTGCCCATTCCTGTTAGTCTGGAAAGGGTCTTATCCCTCTCTCAAGTCTAAATGATAGCTTTCATTCTGTGCTTTGAATGTCGTTCCACACTATCCTGGCTTGTAAGATGTCCTATGGAAGATGGGTTGTGATTCTTTTGTTGTTTCCCTTCTATTTAAAGTTTGTCTTCTCTCTGGAGGCTTAAGTAGTCTGTTTTTTAAAATGACCATTTTGGTTACTATGTGTCTTGGTGTGCTTTTGTTTGTCTATTTTGTTTGGTGTTCTTTGGACCTCTTATTTCTTCCATCAGTCATTCTTTTTTTTCTCTTTTTTCCTCCTTCTGGTATTCCTGTAATTCAGAGATTATTCCTCTTGCTGTTATCTATAAAAAAAAATCATACCATCTCTTCCATTTATTTACTTCTCTTTCCTTTGGCTAATTGTTTATTCTTGATGGCTAGTATTTTGTCTCCAGTCTCTGCATTTTGAAATCTGTTGCTGTGTTTTGCTATTGTATCTTTTTCAGTTCCATTTTTATGGACTCTGATACCTTGGGCCATCCTTGAACTGGTTGAATTTTTACTCCAGTGAAGTCTCACAATGTTACTGGGCCTGCTCGAGCAAATCGATGAACAGGACAGTGACAGTGACAGTGATTCCTTCATTGCCATTGCAGAGTGTCGATTCGAGGTCCTCTTCGTGAGGCATGAAACTTTATCTGTTTCCCCACTGTTCTTAAAAGTTTGTGGGTGCTGTAGTTTGAGCTTCACATTCCAGGTTATCTGAAGTCTGATCTGATTTATTATTTTTCAGTAAGGGGTTACTATTTATAATGAGTTAATCTAACAATTTCTATGCCCTTTAGATACTATTTCAATCCATACATAGCTGGGTTATTCTGGAGTACAGATACCAGAATTTACGACACCATAGAGTTGGTAGGTTTGAGGGGTTAGAGTTGTCTCTACTCCCAACTAATGCATGCAGATGGTTTGGGGTTTGAGAGCTGGTAGCAGAGGTTTCCTTGTTCTAAGAGGACTGGGGAAGAGATCCTGGCTCAAGGGGGATGGAGGTGGTGGAGGTTCAGAGCCCTTGGCTCGCCTAGATGAAGAGAGGGGGGAGAATCAGCATTGCTTCAAGAGGAGTAGGAGCCATGTCACTGCGCATTCCCTTCCCCCCACTTCCCCCACAAGCTTTCTATCAAAGACCCCACTCGGTTTCTGTTGCCATTGGGTATTTGTTATGCCCCTACTATGTTTCTTTAGTATTCCGTTCTTTATATGTACAGCAATTTTTTATCTATTCTTGGACACTGGGGTTGTTTTCAGATTTTGGCTATTGTGAAGAGTGCTGCAATGAATGTAAAATTTTTCTTGTACCCTTGGGGTGAGGCTGAGAAGTTGAATTCCTGGGTCAATTACTAGTATTTTGAGAAGATCCATATTGTTAGTCCGGTGGGCAGGGTATTTGCCTTGCATACAGCCAGCCTTGGTTTTGGTCCTCAGCACTGCTATAGTTGCCCAACCCTGCCAGGAGTGATCCTTGAGCATGAAGCCAGGAGTAAGCACTGAGCACATCTGTGTGGTCGCCAAACCAAAAGAAATAATATAACTGAGTGGGGATTAACTAGAATTTAAAATTCATTTCCTGCTGCATAGGGAGTTTGGGGGTCAGGGTAGTGCATTTAAGAGCTTTATTGGGAGTCGTTGGATCAGGGTTGCATGTGGAAGAATTTAATGACAGAAGCAGAAGGGAAGGGAGAGAGGGTTCTTGATTTCCTTAGTGAGTTGGGTCACCTAAGGACAGCAGTGGTGAGGGCAAGGCCCTGTCTTCCAGTGGGTAAGAGCTATCTAGTGAAGTTGCATAGAGTGTGCAAATCAGACGGTCTCTAAGGCTCTGAAAATACACTTACTGGTGTTAGTTTGTTTATGCTTGGTTTTGGAGCCATCTCTACTCCTGGTGGTGTTCATGCTTACGCCTGGCTCTGTGCTTAGGGATCACTCCAGGCAGCATGCAGGGAACCATATTGCAGTTGTTGCAGTTGAACTGGGTTTGCAAGGATAGTGAACATATACTCCATACATACACCCCACTGTCTTTCCCTTGTTTGTGCTATTTAAAAAATAATTGCATATAGGGACCAGAGCTATATTACAGTGGGTAGGGCACTTGCCTTGCACATGACTCACCTGGATTTATCCTCAGCACCCCATACGGTTTCCTGAATACTGCCAGGAGTAATCCCTGAGTGCAGAACCAGGAGTAAATCCTGACCACAGCTAGTGTGGCCAACCCCCTCCCCCCCAAAAAAAGAAAAAAAGTTGACATTGGTGAGCTTTCTGAGTTAAGGAGTCTCACTCAACCTGCTGTGAAGAAATAAGGCTGTTACTGAGAGGCCATCTCTGAAGAAATAAGGGCCATTAAGGGCCGTTATTGAGAGGCCATATAACACTTCCTTTCAAGCACTCAGCAGTCTTTAGATCATTGCAACAAAGTCTACTGAACTGTACTGCTTAAGGGGTTTGTTTAAGCCACTATTTCTAAATCATGACCTCAGAATGGAACAGGAGAGGCTGAGTGCTTAGTACCCTGAGGTGTGTTGATGGGCTTTTGTGGTGTCCAGCTGCATGTCAGGAGCACCTGGGGACAAGAAGGAAGGGCTTGCCAGGTCCACTCTGTGCCCTCTGTGCATAGCAGAACCTACAGGTCTTGTTTAGAGCTGCTCTGGCCATCAGGGCAAGAAATTCTGGACTGTAGCTGCCTTTGTGAGTTCTACACTCAGCACTTGCTGACCCTCCTCTCACTTTGGGTGGCTGGTGACTGTACACGTTAGCCAGGTCATTCAGGAGGAATGACCATGTGGACCTCAGGTTGTCTTCCCTTCCAAACCTAGCAGGAAGCATTGTTGTTTTTGATTCTGGCCGAACTTTTGTTTCGGGGATCATTGAGCCTTTGACCAGTATGTCAAGGTGCAGCTATGATGCCATAAACTCTGAATAAGCTTTCCAAATCATGATTTCAAAAATGTGGAGCAAGGGCCAAGGACAGGCTCTTCATGCAGGAAGCCCAGGTTTGATTCCTGGCACAACTGGGAATGACCCTGAGCAACAGAACTTGGAGTAGCTCCAGCTGCTCCAGCGCATTACCAAAGTAATCTGTAGTGAAGGAGCTCCTATTTTCTCTTTTTGGGGGGGAGGGGGGAGTCACACCCAGCAATACACAGGGATTATTCCTGGCTTTGCACACAGGAATTTCTCCTTGCAATGCTCAGGGGATGCTGGGAATCAAACCCGTGTGCAAGGCAAACACCCCCCTGTACTATCACTACAGCCCCATATTTTCTTTTTTAATTAAGATACACAGTTACAATGTTGTTCATGATTGATTTTCAGTCCTAAAGTATTCCAGCAGTTCCAACACCCATCCCTTCACCGTCCCTTCACTTGTGTGTATTTCCCACCACCAGTACCAGTGTCCCAAGTTTCCCTCCTGCACCCCTCCCCTTCGCTCACCTGATTCTATGGCAGACACTTACTCTCTGTCTCTCTTTCTCTCTCTTTCTCTCTCTCTCTCTTTCTCCCTCCCTCTCCCCCCTTTGGGGCATTAAGGGTTTTTTTTGGAGGGGGGGTTGCAATACAGGTAATAAAAAGGTTATCGTGTATGTCCCTTTACCTCCTTTCAGCACTCAGTTCTTGTCCAGAGTGATCCTTTCTAGCTGTCATTGTCATTCTCTGTCCTAACCAAGTAGCTCCTGTTTTGGAGAGTGATTTGGGGGCTTGTTAGGTAGAAGTGAAGTCCAAGATCACATAGTTATTCCAAAGTAGAGCCAAAGTCGTATCTGATAGCTAGCTCAGTCTTTCATGATTTGCACTTCATTGTCATTTTAAAAGACTCAGGCATGGGGCACTTAATGGGTTCTAACAGATGAGTCTGAACCCATTGAGGTTTGTTTCAGAGAGAATCTTACTAGTTGTGGAGAGAGTGAAAAACATACAGGTTGGCAAGCTTGTGTGTCCACACCCTTGCAGAATCTTGCACAATGCAGTTTTCCCTAAGCACCTCTTCTCTCCCTTGGTGAGAGAATGGTTGCATCAGCCTGTTAAGGACAGGCACTTAACTCCTCTGGCCCCTGTGCAGAGGAACGGTATGATGGCATCCTGCCGGCATTCACCTTTCCCAACTACACTTCTCCCTCAGGGCTTGCCCTTGTCTGTCTGTGGGATTTGCTTTTCAAAGAACCAAAGTCTTCTTCTCCCTTATACTGCTGGACAGTCACGTGTTTATTTCCCTTGTTGAAAGACTAAAGGCCACTTAAAGACAATAACTCGAGTTAAAGAGCCTCTGGGATGGCATTGTATGCAACATTTTTGTTTAAAACATCTCATTATTATTGGGGGGAAGGGCACACCCAGAAGTGCTCAGGACTTATTCCTGGCTCTGTGTTCAGGATGAACTAGTAAACGCTGAGTGAACACCACTCACCCCTCGAGAGGTAAAATATGGCCGAGATTAGTACCAGGAATTTTGCTGCATGGCTTAGAGGCCAGCCACACATGCTAGGGGAAAAGGGAGCTCAGATAGAGAAGGGAGCACCAAATAAAGGGTGTTGGGA
>JAOXYA010116565.1:0-10553 GCA_028565675.1 Sorex palustris
GGGAGGATCCTCCCAACACCTTTATTTGGTGTTCCCTTCTTTATCTGAGCTCCCTTTCCCCCTAGTATGTGTGGTTGTACAGAGTGATCATTTCCAATTGTTGTTGTCATAGTGGACCCTTCTTTATCTTAAATACCCTCCACTCCACATACACTTATGGTAATTTCCAACCATTGACCAGTCCTAGCCCCTGTTTTCCCTGGCCTTGGATATTAGTTTTATGCTATTTTTTATATCCCTCAAATGAATGCAGTCATTCTATATCTGTCCTTCTCCTTTCGACTCGTCTCACTCAACATGATCTTCCCCGTGTTTCATGGCTTCATTTTTCCTAACAGCTGTGTAGTATTCCATTGTGTAGATGTACCATAGTTTCCTTATCCAGTCATCTGTTCTCAGGCACTCAGATTATAAGGGGGGAATGCTTATGGGCCACTGAGTATAGTTAGTCATACCACTTACTTTGGGCCACGGTTACTGCTGTAGCCAAAGTCACTTCATCAGCCTCTAAAAGGCGTTATTACACAGAGAAGGGGGAAGGAAATTCAAGCCAAATGCATCTCATTGATTTTTCTGTTCTGGTGGTGGAGCAGCAACAATGTCTCCAAAATGCCTCATCCTGCCCACCTTTGAGCTGCTCTTCACTGCCTGCCAGTCAGCAAGCACCACCTCATATACACAGCTCTACCCCGCGCCAAAGACTCCAGGACTGAAGCCATAAACAGAAAACATGATCTGTGTGTCCGAGAAGAAATCATGTTCTAGGAAAAGAATTTCTTTCAGAATTAAAAACTTTGATTTTGCATGTCCCTTCTGGGATAGTTGTTGTATCATTGAGGTGATGTCTGTGTCATTCCTCGCAGGGGACAAAATAATCACAACAATCACAATCACAACCATCCTGTTATTCGTGGATTGCCTCGAGCAGGCCCCAGTAACGTCTCTTTCGTCCTAGCCCTGAGATTTTTTTTAAAAAGTGCCATATTCAAGGCTCTTTCATATATTATATATATTCCTGACGTTCCATTTGCTCTCAACGGAACGAATATCTCCAAATGCAGCAGTTATATATACCTAGGTCGAGAACTCAACATGACAAATGACCTGGTACCTGACCTGCGCAGGAGGAAGAGAGTGATGTGGAATGCCTTCAAGAGCGTCGAAGAAATAGGCGTCGAAAAAATAGCTAAGAGGATGAAGAACCTCTGGCTCCGGGCACATCTCTTCGACTCCACCATTCTCCCTGCACTAACATACGCTTCAGAGACCTGGGCCCTATGAAAACAGGATAAGAACGCTATTCGGATCACCCAAAGAGGAATCGAAAGTGCTTTGCAAATAAATAAATAAATAAATAAAGTGCTTTGCTTGAAGTATCACACTTCACTCAAGTGAGAGAAGGAATCCAGAGTTCCAACCTCCATTGACGATTGAGAATCAGGGACGTTGTCTCGTTTCCCAAGGTGTCAAAAATCAGATGGGCTGGACACATAATGCGATTTGAAGACGACCACTGGACTAGAGCCGTTACCGACTGGATCTGGATTCCACGAGACGTCAAAACAACATGTGGCCGCCCACCTACAAGAGGTTAGACTTCTTCATCAAGACCCTGAACGAATGGTTTGAGGCTCTTCGTGTTCTTGGAGGGAGCAGATGCCATTGGGCTACACTACATGCCACAGGGACGAATGGAGACATTACTGGCGCCCGCTCGAGCAAATCGACGATTAACGGGAAGTGATCAAGTGATATATATCCAGTAAATATATACATGTATGATATGTATCATACATGTATAGTTTGGGAGGTAGTTAAGTGATCGATCCCATGCTTTGCATGTGTGAAATTCTCATTTTGGTTGTGGAGAGGCATTTGGGATACACCCAGCAGTGCTCTCGTACTTTCTCCCAGCTTGGTGCTCAAGAGTGACTGGGCAGTGGTGGGAACTAATTCCACTGAGCTGCATGCTAGGCATGTGTCTTAACGCTTGTGCTATTTCTAACCTGAGATCTCATTTTGATCCCTAGCTTGCCCAACCCTTTCCCAAAAAAGGTTCAATCTGTTTATTTAAATCCCCCCCTTTTTTTGGTGGGGGGGGCCCACACCTGGTGATGTTCAAGGACTACTCCAGGCTCCGTTCTCCAGGGTTACTCTGGGCAGTGCTTGTTGTACCATGCAGTGCTGGGCATTGCATCAGTTTTCTCACATGCAGAGCATATGCTCTGGCCCTTTGACCTATCTCCCCAGACTCTGGTTCAAAAAAAATTTTTTTTTGCTTTTTTGGGTCACACCCGGCAATGCACAGGGGTAATTCCTAGCTCTGCACTCAGGAATTACTCCTGGCGGCGCTCAGGGGACCATATGGGATGCTGAGAATCAAACTCAGGTCAGCTGAGTGCAAGGCAAATGCCCTGCCCGTTGTGCTATTGCTCCAGCCCCAGGTTCAAAAATTTTTAAGTGCATAATAAAAAGCCTCACTCCTACCCCTGCCCAGTTCCTCTTCCTCAGAAACTGGTTTCTTTAAATATCTTGACTTCCTACCAATGACTTTGAACTCGAATTCATTTAATTCAGTTTCTTCCCAGTATCAAACTCTGGTGGTTATAAGCATGTAGAAGTTTATCCTCGCTGAAATGTAAAATGCCAGTACACCCTTGTTTTGGCAGTCTTGGGATCATAACAGATACTCTCTCTCTCTCTCTCTCTCTCTCTCTCTCTCTCTCTCTCTCTCTCCTGGAGATCTCAATCTAGTCTTCCCTTTTCTGTCCAGCCTTCTTCCTCCCTCCTTCCTCCCTTTTGCTGGGCTTTCTGTACTTCCTGTAGCTGGAAAAATTTCCTCTCACACAAAGGTTTCCTTCCAGTCTATCCACTCTCCCCCCCCCACCCCCGCCTGTTGCCACTATTGCCCCAGCCTCCGTCCCTCTGTATCATTGTTTGTTTGCAAAACAAGTACCTTATGTGTTATACCATCTCTCTGGCCCCCACCAGTTCTTCCTTCCTATGCCTACTCCAAACCTACTTCATGTCTTGTCCTGGTGTATTTTGTTCTTATCCCTTATTCTCTCTATTGTAGACCCATTCAAATGTTTGCTACATTTAAAACAAACACTATCTCACAGTGATTCAATAAAAAAGTTAAAACAAAAAACAAACAAACAAACAAAACCCCAGGGCTGGAGAGATAGTACAGCGAGTAGGGAGCTTACCTCATGGGTGGCTGACCCAGGTTTGATCCCTGGCACCTCATATAGTCCCCTGCCAAGAATGATCCCGAAATGCAAAACCAGGAGTAAGCAGTGAGCAAACTCTGGATGTGGGGGAAAGAAATTCAGACCAGAGATAGTACAGGGTTAAGGCACTGGTCTTGCATGCAGCGACCCCAGTTCTGTCCCCGGCATTCCATATTTTTCACAGGTAGGAGTGATCCTTGAGCACAGAGCAAGGAGTTAGCCCTTAGCACGACTAAGTATGGTCTACTCTTCCCCTGTCCCGGAAAAAAAAAAAAATCCAGTCTGGATGTAGCTCAGTGGCTTTGCCTTTGGGATGTCCTGGGTTCAAGCACTTAAAAAAAAAAAAGTTTGTGACTCCTGGTTCCTGTCTGGCTACTGCCATATCTTCCTTCCCTCCTCAGCACAGGGGCGTTGAGTTTCTCATTCACCTGTATTCTTGGCTCCTCTCCTAAAAACATTTACTATAAAAATAGCACACACAGAAGAATTCTGAAATGAGCACTGTGTTCTATTTGAATGAAACAACCACCTGGGAACCTGACCCAGGTACCTGACCGCAGTTTATGAAATGAATTCCTCAGACCTTAGCTGTTCCCTGCCCCAAGCAGACTGCATTCCTCTGCTCCATGGGGTGAACGCCACTCGGGGCTTGTTCTGTGTCCTTCCTTTGCCCTCATTGCCGTGACTTCATGGTCTGTGCAGCTTGTAGATTGTCCTAAGCAGTGTATTGTTTAGTTTGGCTTGTTCAGTCTTCACATAGATGGAGCCACAGGACTCACCTGTGTGTTGCTTTAGGGCATGATGCTAATGTGATGATTTGCTGCAGGGGCATGAGCCCCAAGCCTCATGCATGTGTGTGAGACATGCATTCCACCCGTGAGCCTCTAGACTAGCTTTTACACTCGTAGCATGATGGTTTTGTGGGCTTGTGGACTTTCACTTTAGGCGGTGGGGGACAAACTTGGCAATGCTTGGGACTTACTCCTGGCTCTGCAGTCAAGGATGATCACTCTTGGGAGTGCTCAGGGGACCATCTGTGGTTTGGGGATCGAACTTGGGTCTGTCACATGCAAGGCAAATATTCTACCCTCTGTACTATTGCTTGGGCCCATCTTTGACCTTCTTTCAATCATGTGCTTTCCCCTAATTTATAAGTCTTTTGGACAGAGATATTTAGTTTGCTGATACTGATGTTACCACCATAATGCTTGTGCACTCTCTATCCAGTGCCATATTTATATCAGGGTGTGAGTTTTCAAAAGGCCGGCAACACTCTATCTCTCTTGCCGCCTGCGTTCGGTGGTCTCGGGGCGCTTCCCCCACCCCAGGGAGGCCAACGGTGATAGGTAGGCGAAGGAAGGAATGAGCGCCAGGCTGGTCGGTATCAATTGTAGTTTATTCCAATCTCCACTCCCCTTCTGCCTCTCTCTCTCGAGCCCGAGCCCGAGCCCAAGCCCCTCTCACTTCTGACTCTGCCCCTCATTCTCCTTCTGGCCTCTGGATCTGACTCTGCCCTCTGGATCCTAAGTCCCCTCCGATCTTACAGTCTTAGTTTATATAGCAATCACATAGGATGGTGACACAAATGTGGGTTGAACATTAACAAATCAACAAAGAGAGGTAAGACCACTCCTCTAGGAGATTAACTCAAGGTTAAAATCTCATCTAAAGAGATTACTCCAGATTACTAGGAGATCCACTCAAGGGTGGGATCCCAACAAGGGCGTGTTCTTTCCTCAGCTAGTAATCCACTTAAATAGTTGTGGTAAATCTACTTCTCAATAGTTCTAGCAATGTCATTCTTTATGAGCACAGTAAGAGATATAAACTTAAAGTTTGGTTCTTCCTGAGGACATCTCACTATATATTCCAGACCGCAGTCCTCAGGCCAGGTTAGTCTTCCTAACCCCAGCAGGGTCCTAATCTCATCATTACTTTTGGATCATGACAGCATTTGTCCAGATCATGCCCTCAACTTATAGTTGAGTATTGTGGCGCTTTGGCCTGGCCCATTTCGATGCCAGAGTAGCTCACAGCTTGCCCTGGGCCCATTCAGTCGCTCGTCTGGACCCTGCTTTTGGGGTGCTAGAAAATAAGGGAAACTAAGTCAAGAAAGCAGATGCCCGGGAGTAAATATTATTCGAAGTCAATCAACTCCCAAGTTACAAAAGCATATTACCTGTCTTCCTGTGTCATACAGAAAGGACATTGCTTTAAGGTAAACTATGTAAAAGACATAACTTACAAGTTCCGTGTCCTTAGAAGGATCTGATCTTACAGGTTAACAGAATCTGATTAGGGGGAAAAGGTGACTTTTTGGTTGGGGAGGACAGAACAGAAGAGTTTACAGATAAACAGGAATGGGAGTGTCTCCAGAGCCTTAAACCTAAGCTACCTGTGGCAAGGGAGAAAGGATAAATCAATGTTATTTTACAAAGAGTGGCCTCTGGACAGAGCTGGGTGTGGTCTAAAGCAGTCAAAATAACCAAGATAAAACATATACTAAGAGACAAAACTTAGAATATGATGATGGTATGAATATAATCAAACTTAAGACTTTCACTGGAATTAAAGTACAACAACCTGTCAAAGGCTTTTTATTGAGAACATTAGAAGCTGTTTTACAAGGATGACTTGAGGGTCATGTCTCCTACTAGCTTTTGTTCTGTCATTTCTGCCTGTAGGTTCTCCATTTCTGCTCTCCTGCCCTGTGTTTTATTGACTGTCTGAGCTGAGGATGTTTTGAGCTCCTTAAATATTCTCAATGTTTCTTCTCCGAAGTCATGATCAAGGTGATTCTACAACTGGTTAATACTAGCTGAGTCTTTGGGTCTACCATCTTTGCTCACTCAGCATGTTGTGTTTCCGCTTCCCCACTGCGACTTTTCCCAGTCTGGATGCCTCTTGTGTGCTGTGGGTAGACGATTGGTTAGGATGTTAGTGTTTACTAACTGAGATATAGTGAAGCATCACCTGGTCGTTGATGCAAGGGTCCTGACCTGGAAATGAGATGTTGAGTTCTAAGTGTAGCTTCCCAGCTGCTTTTGATACACTTTGAGTTGGTCAGGCTGAGCCAGGGCCAGGCATGCTTTGCAGGGGTCCTGACCTAGGGGGTAGGGTGGCAACTTCTAAGTGCAGTGACTTGAGGTTCAAAGTCCTTATTTTCTAGTTGTCAGAATCAGTTGTGTAATGAAAGCTACTTGAGTTTTCCAGAGAGCTCTTACAACTCAGCCTCAAAAAACAAATACTGAGGCTATTAGGATTTGGGTGACTAGTCCAGGTGTGTGAAGGCCTTCTGTTCTGGACTCAGTGAGGCTTGAAAGATAGTTGGGATGTTTTAGACACCTCTGCCTTCAATCTTCCACGTTGGTCCAGTCACAGTTCAGAAACCAATCCAGTTCTACTTGAACTGAGGTATATCCAGGAGGCAAATGGTGGCCTTGATAGTGCCATGTAATCAGAATCTCAGATTGGAGGAGGCAGCAAATGAGGCTAGAAGGTGTTATAAGTAGGTGGGGGTATTGTAAAGCCTGGCAGCCCTTTCTCAGAACTTCCACCTTTCTTCCTACAAGCAGGTAAATAGAGGAAACTTGGAGGTTCCTCCATCTACCATGTTTTTATAAAAAGACCCCAGGTGGCATCAGCTTCTGCCAGCTGTTACTGGTAAGCCAGTATGTTTGTGGAGTTCTTTCTCTGACACTAGTGCTGTGGATGTAAGGATGCTGTTGCTTCTATCTTATATATCTGTGGACTTAAAACACATTTCTCCACTCTTCTACCTCTATTCTGTTTCCTAGAAATCTGTGATTGGTCCTAGATGAAGTTCAAGTCAACTTCCTGGAAGAAGCCCAGACTGCTTCTTGTTTGCCATCTCCTATAACTTGTTGAGGTTACAGCAACTGCTGCTAACCACCTAGTCTGAGTCTAGGTGTTATAGTGTGGCAGTGTCCTACCATTCTTCATTCTTATTCTTGAAAGAGCTATTGCATTATTTTGTCTTTAATGGGGCAGGGTAAAGGAAATGGTTCTTTATCATGTCTCACCCCCAGAAGGACTTGGTTTTATAAAGCTACCTTAAGGCATGGTTCCTCTAGGGAAGAAAGCTTCTAGCTTCCTCCCTTCCATTCAAATGTGGGCATATGCTCTGTTCTGGCCTGTAGGTAAGTCTCAGAAATTGGACTAATTGTAAGCCTGACTCATTGTTTTCCCACTTTTTCCTGCCTGTTCAGTGAGTTGAAAGACCTGGAGGAGACTGGGGCTAGCTTAGGTATGCAAGGAGCTGGAAACCCAGACCAGCTCCCCTGTCCACCTCCCCAGGCTCCCAGTACCACTCAGGATTAAGCAGTGATGTCAGTCAAGAAGGTCTTACTGACTTACCGACACTGAGGACTATTAATGGTGTTAATCTACCCTTCCATCTGTTAAACGGGAAATGCTTATTTTCCTCTGCTTCAATAACTGACGACCTCAACCTTCAACAGAAGCCATTAAATGCAACTTAGGTGGTGGTGTTTAAGCTTGAGAGCCTTTGGAAGGTGGGTGTGGGATTTGTGGGCACATGGAAGTGTCAGAGTGGGGCAGGCTCATGTAGGAGGAAGGCCAGGTAGGAAGGGGTGTGGTGGCCACTGCCAGCTGCTTTGCTTCGTCTAAAACAGCGGGAAGCCGAACCAGGGTGGTCCAGACTGTGGATTCTGTGAAACTGACTGACGCTCATACACAACACTTGGAGAAGGGACAGCCTGATCTCTGACTTGCCTTCACTTTGTGCTCCAAAGGAAACGGTTGCTTGGCCTTTGTTCCGTGTCTAGTTTGAGACCGCCTGCAGCTGTGGTTTGGTGCGACCCTATGGTCACGGCTGTGGGTGATTCATACATTTTCCCAAAGATCCAACTCAAGTGTACAGCTGGATGATGAGCTCTCAGAGTAAACACTCAACTGGAAATTGGAGCAAAACGCCTGTCAGCATCCCCAGCGGTATGCCTCAGGTCCCCTCCCTGGAGACGCTCCCTCCCACCACGGTAATTCTACCTGACTCTCTAGGCCCAGACCACTCTTCCCTCCTCCAAGAGAATGACATGTAATTCATGATTCTAGATGGTACTTCTGCTTCCTGTCATTGGGATACTGAGGCTTCTAGGGCCCTTTAGAGCACGGAAGTACACCAAACTGTGTATACATACAGATCTATAAATATTTCTCTGTCCTCCCGTATCAAGCTAAACAAGTGGGTGCTGACATCTGCGATTCTAAACTCGAATCAAACTAGTCTAGCTTTTTCTCATGAGAACTTTTTTTTTCGTCGCATAGAATATGTATGGAGCTCATGTGCCAGGTGTTAACTAGCATCTGATCGCAGAGTATATGCTAGAGAGAATAATAAGCAACTCACATGTCTAGCTGCGTATTCTCAGCCCCTTTTAAGGTAGATGCTACGACGGCTTCACACCTGAAAACTGAGGCAGCGAAGTGTTTGAGGCATGTGTTAATCCCCCCTCCCCCGAATCTTTAAAACATCCCAGGGATATGAAACATGTATCACTTTTACAGTTGAAAATGACTTACAAAGGTTCCTTCAGCCAGAACACACCCTTCTCCAATCCCAGAGCGAGCTCTGGATCCAGCCCGTCAGTCCCATGGCTGTTATTATGCGGCTATCTCTAACATATAAATCTGAAAGGCTTGTAGTCTTCCATCAAGCTGCGTTATTTTTACATGGTGTGGTAGAAAGCTTCTAATCAAGAAATGACAAGAGACCGGCAATAAAGTACAAGTAAACCAGACTCTCCCGGCTCTCCCCACCCCTTCTCTCCTTCCCCCCCCCCCCACACACACTCTTTCCTGGCAGCTCAGCACTAAATCTAGGAAGTAGACACAAAACTCAACCAAATATTTCTTGCTAGTTTAGTTCTTCTCCATATTGAGAATTTATAGATAAGCAAACTGATTCCCTAACTATTTCAGATTTAAGAAAATTTTGTACATCGGCTAGGGTAGTTGCTTTGCCAGGCTGGGTTTTTGATCTCCAGCCCCCAGAGGGTCCCTGCAGTCCCACCAGATGTGATTCCAGACTGCAGAGTCAAACACAGAGCCTGAGCTCTGCTGGGCAGAGCCTCAAGCGAAAAACTCCAATGTGTTTATAAAGTCCTCGTGATAAGACTTTTGGCACTTGATCTTAGCCAAAAGGTCAAAAAGCAATGATATGACCTTCAGGAACCCTGGAAACATCACTTTTCTTTGGGTTAATGTTGGAGTTGGGGGCCCTTTCGTGGTCTTGGGGCCAGTCTTGCAGAATTCTTGGGAAGGAATCTACAGAATGCTGACTCAGATTTTTTTTTTTTTAGTTTTTGAAAAGTTTAATGGAGCTAATAAGGCATATAAATCACGTTCTGGCAGACATTAAGACCTGCTTTTCTCTTACCAAAGAAAATGACACTTGTTTTTATCAAATTTGACAATCCGCGTTAAAAGGTACTGAGATTATGCTTCAGAGAACCAACTAAAACAAAACCAAGAGGAAGAATATTAATTCAACTTGGAGGAAGGAACTAGAACCAAGGTGTAGAGGGGCAATTAAATATGCGTTCCTCGGTCTCAACTCCTGGACAAACGAGGGTTTGGGGCCACCTGGGAGCCGCGCTTCCTACCACCAAGCTCCAGTTCCAAAATTTAAATTTACAATGACAGGAAAACAAGCCTAACTGCAAATGCGTTTCACGGGATATTCCAGAAGGAAGCGGCAGAGTATTCATAATACACAGGCTTGTCTGTTTCGAACTGCTATAATTTTTCCTGCTGTTATATTCAAACCAAAAAAATGGATCCACTTTTGCAAAAATTTATAAATATATTTCATTGCTAGATCTAGTATGAAACTGGCTATTTATTTTTTTGATTTTTGGGTCACACCTGGCAATGCTCAGGGGTTACTCCTGGCTCTGCACTCAGGAATTACTCCTGGCGCTGCTCAGGGGACCATATTGGGATGTTGGGAATCGAACCCGGGTTGGCCGCGTGTAAAGCAAACACCCTACCCACTGTGCTATTGCTCTAGACCCTAGAACTGGCTTTTTAAATAAGGGCTCTATCTGTAATGAATACAGAACTTCAGTCCACACGTTTCTAACATTCCGTCCACACCCCATTCTGTCAATGAGTTTTAACATTAACTTAGCAAAGTTTCTTCACAGAAAGGTATTAAATCACAAAATCACAAATCACAAAAATCCTGTTAGTCGTCGATTGATTCGAGCAGGCCCCAGTAACGTCTCCTTCATCCTAGCCCTGAGATTATATTCAAGGCTCTTTAGGAGAATGAGACCC
>JAOXYA010116591.1:0-10552 GCA_028565675.1 Sorex palustris
TGAGACCTAAACCTGAAAGCTTTGTAACTTTTCCCACAGTGATTCAATAAATAAAATAAATAAATTTTAAAAAAAGAATGTAAGGTGAGCAGCTTTCAGTGTGGGATGGTCCACCACACACTTCTTCGAAGAACTCTTTCCTATAACTGGTGGCTGGCAACAACATTCAGTGGAACAATTTCTCTATGTGTCCTCTAGCGAAAGGGTTCTGGAAAAGACAGTTTTTTCCAGTGGAGAGATATTGATGTCTGTGTTTTGATTAAAGAAAAGGACGAAGAGTGGGCAGGAGAAGTTCGCAGTGTGATCTTTCTTTCCAGCAATTTGAAAGGTCAGTTTTATCTGTTTTTGAACTAGGTAAAGGAAGAAGATGAGATACATTCTCATTCAAGTACAAAAAAATTGGGAGCTCAAGAGAGGGAATCACACATAAGGCAAAAGGGATGTTTGTGGGCTGTAAGTGTGTGGAATAAAATAGAGCTTGATGAATATGGGGGAAAACCTACTGAGAAAAACCTTGCTTTGCTTTCCTGGGAGGAAGTTCTTAGTGAAAAGATGCCCAGATTTGGGGAAGTTACTGAGCATATGGCAAGTGCTAAGTAGTCTGGGTGTGCTATAAACTCTGTGTTCCTAGCAGCCTGGGGGAACAGACTTCATCTTCCTCATTTTTCATTGAGAGGAAGCTGGACAGCTCTACTTAACTATAACTGGCCGGTTGGTTGTGGAGTCAGGGTTGAAAGTAGGTATGCCTCTCCTTCAAGTTTTTTCTATAGTGACCCAATATCTTCAGAGAAGCAGGAAGAAGGTCAGGACCTATTTTATTTTCATAAACATTAAGACTGCTGAACGTATTCCTACTGTGATATGTAAGAGTTATGTTGTCTTGTTCTTTTCCTCTTGCTTATGAAGTGTATAGGTTAGGTAACTAAGCACAGGTAATCAGGGCAGCGAGATGCCAGTCCTCTGAGTGACCGATCCAGGGAACTGGGCAAAGATGAACAGCTTGTACTTCTTAAAGCTGAGCATTTCAGAATTGAAGAGTCCCAGCTGGTGACATAGGCAAGAGGAATGAGGGGCCGCAGAAAGAGTTGAGAGAAGACAACACAGAACTTAAGACAGAATGCACCCACCACAGAGATTCCTGGCAACCAGAGCCCCTTCTAAGGCCTGAATTGTGCACTTTCTGCCTCAATGTGTCATAATATCAAAAAACTCCATTCGTTTGCTCTTCTCTTTATCTCCCAAGTGTGCTATGTTGCCAGGACTTTTCCTATAAAAAGTGCTCTGAGCTGCAATTTCAGGTAATTGGCTAGCTGGGGCCCATCGATGTCAAATAATTAAATTTTCTTGCTTTTTTGCCATAAGATCACCATGTGTCTGGGATTAATTACACCACAACCATTTCAACACAACCATAGGCAGAAAAATGGTCCCTCAAAATGGTCCTTATCCCTGGAAACTATAAGTAGGTCCTCTGAGATGGCAACAGGATTCAGATTGCCGCTCAGCTGACCTTGAAACAGAAAGAGTTTCTTATCTGAGCCTGATCACCATACTCTAACCACATGGAGAAGTACGTGGGAGTGAATCAGTGTGGAAAGGACTCAGTCTGCCACTGCTGGCTTAGAATATGGAGAAAGAGGCCATGAGTCAGAGAATGTAAGCAGTCTCTAGGAGGTGGGAACTACGGGAATGAAATGAGCCTGTCTTAGATCTTCTAGAAAGAAATTTAACCACACTGTGATATGTAAGAGTTACATATTACCTAGATTACAAATACCTAGATTTCAGTCCAGTGAGATTTGGCTCAGACCTCTGACCAGAAGAATTGTAAGACAATGAGTTTGTATTGTTTTTGCTTTTGGGTTTGGGGCGGAGGGAGTTTGGGCCTCACATAGGAATGCTCAGGGGCTATTTATTCCTGGCTTCATTTTCAGGAATGACCTGACAGTCCTCTGGGACCCAGTCAGCAGCATGTAAGACACGTGCTTTACGTAACCCTGTGCTATCTCTCTGGCTCCCAGTTGCAGTTCTTTGCTGGTGGTGCTCAGGGCTTACTCCTGGCTCTGAGCTCAGGGATCACTCCCAGCACGGCTTGAACCCGGATGGGCCATGTGCAAGGCAGGTGCCCTGCCCTCTGTCTCCAGTGCCACCCCCAGTTATATTTCTAAGCCACCAAGTAATTTGCTACAATGATCCTTGGTATTTATACAGGATCACAGAGCTATAGATTTTGACTTTGTCATCTTTGCCATGGCAACCCATTACTTTCTTGCCAATTCAGGTAAAGTCATTACATATGAGCAAATATAAAGACAAGGCTTTTCCCATGTTATCATTCCCCGCCCCGCCAAAGATATTTTTTTAAAAGAAGAGGGATTAGCATTCTATGCCTTTTGAATAGACAAGAGATTTGAGTTGAAATGATTTGCTCAAAAATCACAGAGCACAGAGCTTGTAGGTGACAAAAACAATAATATGCCTCCAAATATGGGATTGTGCTGATGTCTTATTGGGTGAGGTTTTTTGTTTGCCTGGGTTTTTTTTTGAGGGTGAGGTGTGTTGCCACACCTGGCAATGCTAAGGGCTTACTCCTGGCTCTGAAATCAGGGATCGCTCCTAGTGGTGCTCAGGGGAACGACCATATGGGTGGTAGGGATCAAACTTGTGTGCAAGGCAAGCACTTCCCTGCTATACTACTATTCTGGCCCCAAGAGTCAGTTGATATTTAGGTAAAGAATGGAAAACGCATGTAGGCAGGAAAGGCAGAAAAAAAATTTCCTGGATGCACAGGGCCATGCAATGGCCAAAATTTAAAATATGCCTGTCGAAGTAGCAGGCTGGGGAAGCAGTAGGGAACTTAGGAACACTGATTTGGGGCTGGAGGGAAGGTGACATTGGTGGTGGGATTGGTACTAAAACATTTTGTATGTAAAGTCATCTATCAAATAACATTGTGAATCACAGTTCTTGAACAAAATTTTTAAAAACTTAAAAAGAAATTGCATAAAATATATACCAGATTTGTGCTGAGTTTTTTTTTTTGTGTGTGTGTGTGTATACTTCTATGCAGCCATCTCCTATTTCAAGAGCTAGAACATTCTCATCACCCAAAGACCCACATGTTGTCCTCCTAAAGTATGCCCACATGGGGTGACACTGTCCTTAAGATCACAGGCTAGTTTTACCTAATTGTGAACTATGTTTAAATGAGCTCAGAAATAGAGTATGCACTAAGTCTAGCTTCTTCCCTCAATATTGCTGATACATTTACAGTAGTTTGATATTTTTTGCTACATTTTAATTCCTCATTGTATGAATACACAAAAAAAATCTATGGATTGTGAATGAATATTTGGTTTGCTCCTAGTTTGTAAAGTGATTACACTCTCGCGCATACGTTTAAATCCTTTCTTGTTAGACATTTATCCAGGAGTAGAATTTAGTATGGGTAGATGCCACATAAGTAGTGTAAAAGGTTGTTCTAACTGGAATTTAATTTTCTGGGGGGTTATGTGGAATTCTCACTAGGAATGAACACTTCAGTTGCCTTGAATCCTTGCCAGCACTGGTTACTATCATTTTAACTACTTTGGGGAGGATTAATGCCATCATTCCATTGTAATTTTAACCTTTAATAGATATTAAATACATTAAGTGAAAATTATATGCTTATAAAATAAATCATAAGCAAGTGTTTAAAAAATTAATATCCTGGGCAGAGAGAGATTACAGAGCCTAGAGGGCTTGCCTTGCATACAACCAACCTGGGTTTGATCCTTGGCACATACATGATTCCCTGGGTACCACTAGGATTGAGCAGTTCCTGAGCAGAGCGAGGAGTAAGCCATAAGCATCACTGGGTCTAGCCCACATATCAAATAATAAATAAAATTCATAGTTATGTATATGTTAAGCATGAAACTCTAAATATAGTCTACTTTAATATATATGTATTAACAAGAGAACTAGAACTCACCTATAGTTAGGATAAAGGGATTATTTTCCTCATATGTCTCTGTAGTCATGGCACATTCTCCAATGTACAAATGTGTTTTAAAAGAATACTACCTAAATAGACTATTGTTATTATTATTATTATTATTATTGTGGGTTTTGGGCTATATCTGGTGGTGCTCAGGACTCACTTGTGTGGGTGGTTCCACATTCAGGGATTACTCCTGGTGGTGCTCAAGGGATCCTATGAGGTGCCTGGATAGAGCCTGGGTCAGCTTAGTGCAAGGCAAGTGCCCTACTTGCTTTACTATTTCTTTGGTCCCATATTATCGATTAAAAGAAAAAAGTCATTACTAATTTCGGGGGAAACAAACCTTCTATATTTAAAAATTGCCTTCCCTGGGCCACATCTCCTATAAAGAGAGCCTGTTTTGTGCCACAGAACAGTGCCTGTCATCCAGTCAACAACAGCAACTTTTGGGGGTATGGTGCTGCCAGCAAATCAATTTGGACCTGTGAGGCAAGTCATCAGCAGCCTGATGGAGCCTATAGACCTCCAGATACCCCCAAATTGCTGCTGTGCCTTTGGCCAGACCCCAAAAACTTGGGGCAAACTTTACCAAGAAAGTAAACAGCCAACTAGATCATTGTATAACTGAAACCCAAGCACAAAAATTTGTAAGTCTAAACTGTACCTCATGGTGTTTTACTAATAAAATAAAAAAAGAGAAAGTAAAAGGCCAAAAGTTAGGTATGTGGGAGACATACCCACAAACCACCTCCGGGTCAGCTATATAATTGGAGGCATGACCTCTCTGGTTCCTGATTGAACTGCTTAACGGCTATGATCCCAGAGACTCAGAAACAAATCTCGAAACCCAGCAACTTTTGGCAGAAATGCCTCTGGTCCTTGCAGTAGGTTACTTAAATATTGTATTCATACAATGAGGAAAGAGTGCTGTCCCTCAGCCTGCTTCCCCTTGGCAGCTCTGTGGCCGCCATCTTCCAGAGGCCATTGAACAGTCTGGTTTGGGCCCACAGTGACAAGACACGCGGGGCCTCACAGGATGGGGGTGGAGCTGGCCCTTTTCGCCCTGCTCCAACGAGATCCCGTGTCACTGCCCATGAATGGCCGTTCTGGCTCCTGATCAAGCTGTTTAATAGCCATGATCCCAGAGACTCAGAAACAAATCCTGAAACCCAGTGGCTTTTGGCAGAAATGTGTCCAGACCCTGCAGTAAGCTACCGGTGCTGGGCCAACCCAGGTGAGAATAGGTTTTTTGCCTTGGCCTGTTCCCCCTAGATGGTTCGATGGCCGCCATCCTCCAGAGGCCACTGGACAATCAAGTTTGGGCCCGCAGTAATGAGACATGAGGGACCTCATGGGATGGAGGTGGATCCGGCCCTTTCCTCCCCACCCCAATGAGACCCTGATTCGCTGCCCATGAATGGCCATCTGGCTCCTGATTAAGCTGCTTAACGGTCATGATCCCAGAGACTCAGAAACAAATCTTGGAATCCAGTGGCTTTTGGCACAAATGCGTCCGGACCTGCAGTAGGTTGCTGTCGCTGGGCCACCCCAGGGGGGAAAGGGTGCTGACCTTCCTCCCACTTCCCCTTGGCAGCTCGGTGGCCGCCATCTGCCAGACACCATTGGACAGTCAGGTTTGGACCCTCAGTGAGGAGACACGAGGGTCCTCATGGGATGGGGGTGGAACTGGCTCTTCCCTCCCCATCCCAATGAGACCCCAAGTTGCCACCCACAAATGGCCTTTCTGGCTCCTGATCAAGTTGCTTAACGGCCATGATCCCAGAGACTCAGGTACGAACCTCGGAACCCAGCAGGTTTTGGCAGAAATCTCTCCAAATTTGTTAAAATTTTAGAATATCCAAATCGCGCAACCACTACTGCAGCCATGCGACATCATATGTTATTCATAACCAGCAATAGAACACAAATTGTCTACTGTTGCCTTTTCAGCAGATCTGAGTGTTGGGGTAAAATCCCAAATAATAATGGTGGGTCTGGTGTCAAAATATTGAATGTTATCAAAGTAGAGAGATAGTAATGTGGAAATCATCTGCTCCACGGGTAAGGGGAGGGTTTGGGATGGAGGTATACTGGGGTTTTTGGGGTGGAGAATGGGCCCTGGTGAAGGTACGGGTGTTTCATTGTATGATCGAAACTTAAACCCGAAAGCTTTGTAACTGCTCTTATGGTGATCCAATAAATAAAATTATAAAAATTAAAAAAAGGTAAGGTGGATTTCATGCCCAATTCAATCAGCTAATTAGTGGCTGAATAAATAGCAGTACTCCTACATAATAAAATAAATAAATAAAATAAAATAAAAGGTAGTTTGTTTGGAACTATTTTAGAATGGCTATTTATTCTTTTTTTTTGTGGGGAAGAGGAATGAACATACCTGGAAGTGCTCAGGGCTTACTCCTGATTCTACGCTCAGAGATCACTCCCCCTGCAGGGCTCCAGGGACCATATGGGGTGCCAGGAATTGAACCAGGGTCAGCCACATGCAAGGCAAGCATTATTTTAGCCCCTAGAATAGTTATTCTTGTAGCCCCAGAGGAGATGGGTTAAAGGATGGAACCAAATGGGCCTGAGGTCACTGTGCTAGAAATTGGGACTGAGTCAGGGGATCTGATGCCACGGGCCTTACCTTAGCCCGGGTAATAACATTGCCAACATCATCTCTGCCTTAAGCTTCAGTGAAATCTTCTGCCCTGAATCAGCCTCCAAAGTAAGTTCTTTCAAGAGAAAATGCCTGACCAGGACTAAGGTTCATATCCAGAAACACTGAGGCAGAAAACAGACAATAACCCCAGAAAAAAAATTGCTGCAACACTTGGGCATAAGGCCTCAAAAGAATGGAGGCGGAGGGATTGGAAAGAAAGTACAGGGGTTAAGGCCTCTTTGCCTTACATGTGGCCAAGCCCAGTTTGATCCCTGGCACCACTTATGGTCCCCGGAGCACTGCCAGGGGTCACTGCTGAGCACAGAGCTAGGAATAGCCCCTGAGTGCCACCAGGTGTGTCCTCAAAATCCCAACAAAGAACTGAGGGGAAATCTATTTGCCTCTTGAGATCTGAGCACACCCGGGCAAATCTTTATCTGTTCTGAGCCCATTTCCTTGTCTGTCATGAGCAGCTACTGCTCAGGGTTTAACGAGGATCAAATGAGGACAAGGTCCAGGCAGGATCCTGTCCGCTGCAGAGGGCTGCCAGGAGGAAGGGTCAGTGAGCGGCAGCCTCGACGGGATTTGTCCTGAACTGCTGGGACCGCAGCCAGGAGTCCCAGGGCCTGGGCCTGTCTCAGACGACAAAGCGCAAGTCAAACAAGAGAACAGTCAACGTGCCACTCTCTCCTTTCTATTAACCTTTTGGGATCGTTCTGCAGCTCTGGCTCAGGCCCCAGCCTTCGTTCCTTCCCTCTGTAAAAGGAGGGATTCTGGCCAGTCTGGAAAGCTCCCCACCTTCACATTCCCAGGGTGGAATGGAGGGCAAATTCTCGCAGCTGGGATAGAGAAGGGATCACTAAGTTGATGATGGTTGGAAGGATCATTCGGGAAGGGGATGTGTGCTGAGAGTAGATAATGGACCACACGTGATAGCCTCCCAGTATCTGTATTGCAAACCTTAATGCCCGAAAGTAGAGAGAGAGTAGGGGGAAATTGTCTGCCATAGAGGCAGGGGGAGGGGTGCAATGGGGGAGGGATACTGGGGACTTTGATAGTGGAAAAAGGGCACTAGTGGAGGGATGGGTGTTTGATCATTGAATGACTGAAACTCAAGCATGAAAGCTTTGTAATCGTATCTCACGGTGATTTAATTAAAAAGAATCCCCATGATATTGATCAAAGAGGAATCACCACGGCAGAGGGACTTTCTCTCTCGACCATCAATGGAAAAAAAAAAAAACCCTCGGGTTTCCAATGTGCATGGATGTGCATGTATGTTCACATGTGTGCATGTGTGCATGCATATTTGTCATCTCACTGCTCCGCTCTTCATTCCTTCAGCCCAGGCACTTTACTTGGAATTTGTTTCCCATTTCAAAAGCCCTGGCTGCACTCTGGCTGTGGGAGGCCAGGACGGATGAAGCGTCTTTCCGAGCTCATGACCCTTCCCAGGTCCCTGCAGTTGTTTCTGGACCTTTCTGTGGGGTTTCTGGACCTTTCTCCAACCATGGCCAACTTCCAACTTTGTTCTCTCCCTATAGCCCCTCTGTTCTTCTGATTGACCCCTAGTCTGGTGCATGGCCCCTTTTAAGTGGCCTCCCTTTTCACCTGAGTCCCCTTTGTAATACCCTAAGGACCCTATGAGCCATGAGAGGGAAATGCTGTTTTACAGGAAACCCTTTTTTTTTTGGCTTTTTGGGTTACAGCTGTTGATGCACAGGGGTTACTCCTGGCTTATGCACACAGGAATTACTCCTGGCAGTGCTTGGGGGACCATATGGGATGCTGAGATTCAAACCCTGGTCAGCCGCGTGCAAGGTAAACACCCGACCTGCTGTACTATCACTCTAGCCCCACAGGGGACCCTTTTTATATCACTTTTTTTCATTGTTGTGGGACCACATTTGGAAGTACATGGGGGTCGGGGGTCAGAGTCCCTTCGGGCAATACTGAAAGCCACTTGGATCAACCTGGGAGTGCCAGGGACAGAACCCAGGGTACCTGTATGGAATGTTCTACTTGAACCCATATGCCATCCCCAAATTACTTCTTATACATTTACATACTTGCATGTATTATGCATAAAGATTCCATTTGGTGGTTGTGTTTTAATATTTACACACAAGTATTTCTGTTGGATAGTTTGGTGTGGTTTGGGGAACACACCCGGCAGTGCTCAGAGCTTGCTCCTGACTCTGTGCTCAGGGATCATTCCTGGCAGTACTTGGGGGACCGTGTACAGTGCTAGGAATCAAACTAGGGTTGGCCGCTTGTACAGCCAGCCCCTTCCCTGCGGTACTTTCTCTCCTTTCCCAAAATACGTGTATTCTTATCTTTCTAAAATTTGCTTTTCTAGTTAAAAATTAGACTTTGGAAAAAAACATGACTCAGAGAATTTTTTTTTAATCAATACATATAGATCTGCCTCTTCTTCTTTTTTGTTTTTTAGGCCACACCTGGCTTTGCTTGGCAGCTACTCCCAGCTCTGTGCTCAGTGTCACACCAGAGATGTTTGGGGCAACGTGCAGGTGCTATGCTCAGCCCTTTGAGTTATCTCTCCAGTGCAAACTCGTTGTTATTTGTGGAGGGGAAAGCTGGCCATACTCAGTGGTGCTCAGGGCTTACTTCTGAGTCTGCTCTCAGGGATAACTACTGGCAGGGCTTGGGGGACCATGTGTGATGCCAGGGATCTAACCCGGGTTGACTGAATGCAAGGCAAGTGCCTCACATGCTGTAGTTTTTCGCTGGCCCCCAGTCTCATTTTTTTTTACTGCTGCTTGCAAATATTACTGGCATGAGATGTACAGTTTATTTCTCCACACCCACCAGCAGACTCTTCTGGTGCTTCTAATCGTTCATCATTGTAAGTGTGCTCAGTGAACTCTCTGACCTGTGGTTTGGTGGGCAGACGCAAATACTTTGTTAGAACAATGGACATCTAGAAATAGAGATGCTAAGACAAATATGGGCACTGTTAATTTTAATAGAAACTGCTGGAGTACTAGCCAAGAAGACCAGATCAATTTCCGGGGCTTCCGAGGACTCACTTTCCTACATTCTCTCCAACATGGGAGACTATCCATTTGCTAATTTTTTTTTGCCAATGGATCAAATTAAAGCAAATTGAATGTTTGTTTTCCTCTGCATTTTTATAATCAGGATTGCACTGACCTAATCTTGAACATATTTTTCTAGGCTATTGAACATTTTGGATATCACACACACACACACACACACATATACATAAGCAACCATACTTTTGGTTTGCTTTGGGGCCGCACCTGGTGGTGCTCAGGGGCTATTTCCAGCTTGGTTACAGCTGTCAGTGCTAGAAGGACCATATAGTCCTTGGGATCAAACCTGGGCCTCTCAGATATAATGTGCTCTAGTCTTTCGAGCTATCTCCCTGCTTCCTTGCATATTTTGTATTTCTGCTAATTAATTGGGCTGGAGCGATAGCACAACGGGTAGGGTGTTTGCTTTGCACACAGCCAACATGGCCAACCCGAGTTCGATTCCTCCGCCCCTCTCAGAGACCCCAACAGGCTACAGAGAGTATCTCGCCCACATGGCAAAGCCTGGCAAGCTACCCATGATGTATTCGATATGCCAAAACACAGTAACAAGTGTCACAATGGAGACATTTACTGGGTTCGCTCAAGCAAATCAATGAACAACGGGAGTACAGTGACAGTGACTAATTAATTAATTAATTTTTATTTTTATTTATTTATTTTTAAAAATTTGGATGCCACACACCTGGATCTGTTCAGGAATAACTTTGTGTGTGTGTTTTTTTTTTTAATTTTTAATTATTGAGACACTATGAGGTACAGTTGTAGACTTACAAATTTTTGTGCTTGAGTTTCAATTATACAATGATCAAATACCCATCCCTCCAC
>JAOXYA010116632.1:0-10552 GCA_028565675.1 Sorex palustris
TCCAGTTATGCCAGCACCATTTGTTGAAGAGGCTTTCCTTGCTCCACTTCACATTTCTTGCTCCCTTATCAAAGATTGGATGTTCATACAATTGGGGTTGTGTGTAGGGATATTCCACCCTGTTCCATTGGTCTGCGGACCTGCCTTTGTTCGAGTACCATGCTGTTTTAATTATTACCGCTTTGTAATTGAGTTTGAGGTTGGGGAGGGTAATGCCTCTCCATGTCTTTTTCCCAAGAATTGCTTTAGCTATTCGTGGGCGTTTGTTGTTCTATATGAATTTCAGGAGTGCTTGATCTATTTCTTTGAAGAAATTCATGGGTATCCTTATGGGGATCGCATTGAATCTGTATAATGCCTTGGGGAGTATTGCCATTTTGACAATGTTAATTCTTCCTATCCATGAGCAGGGAAAATGTTTCCATTTTTTCATGTCCTTTTTTATTTCATGTAGTAGCGTTTTGTAGTTTTCATTGTAGAGGTCCTTTACCTCTTTAGTTAGGCTGATTCTGAGGTGTTTGATTTTCTGGGGCACGATTGTGAACAGGATTTTTTTTTTCACGTCACTTTCCTTTGTCTCATTATTTGTTTATAGGAAGGGCACATGGATGTGAAGGTCCTCAACAAAATATTAGCAAATAGAATCCAACAACTTGTCAAAAAGAGTGGGATTCATCCCGGGGATGCAAGCATGGTTTGACATTCAGAAATCAATCAACATTATTCATCATATCAACAAAATTAAAGATAAAAACCATATGATCATATCAATAGATGCATAGAAAGCTTTTGACAAGTTCCAGCACCCGTTTATGATAAAACTCTCACCAAAATGGGTTTTGTAGGAAACTTCCTGAAGATAGTCAAAGCCATCTACGACAAACCCATGGCAAGCATTTTCCTCAATAGGGAAAAACTAATGTAGCCTTCCCTATAAGATAAGAGACAAGACAAAGATGCTCACTATCACCACTTCTGTTCAATATAGTACTGGAAGTACTTGCAATAGCAATTAGGCAAGAAAAAGACATTAAAGGCATCTAGATAGTAAAGGAAGAAATCAAGCTCTCACTATTTTCAGATGATATGATACTATATCTCGAGAGTCCTAAATCCTCGACCAAGAAACTCCTGGAAACAATAGATTTGTACAGTAAAGTCACAGGAATACAATTTTGACAAGATTCTGGAGTCCCATCTGTTTTGTGGTTGTTGTTTGTGCTATCTTTGGCAATGGGAACAAATCATTGCAGATGCCTTTGAATTCCAGATCCTGGAAAGTTCTCCCTATTTTTTCCTCAATGTATTTTATATGTGAAAAAATCTCTTCATCTGTTTTGAACTAACTTTTGTATGTGTTTGGAAGCACTGATCCAATTTTTGTACTTGCTTTGCCAATGCAACTTGTTGAGGAGGCTTTTCTTGCTCCATTTTGGGCACCCACCTCCTTCGTAAAAAATTCATTGTCAATAGATATTAGGGTTTATGTCTGGGTCCTCAGTACAAGTTTGTTAATATGATAGTCTATACTTAGTTCAGCAACATGCTATTTCGATTAATATAGCTTATATATCAATTTGAAGTAAGGAAATGTGGTTGTCCCAACTTTTTTTGTCAGAATGACTTTGGTTATTCAGAGTTTAATGGTTCCATACAGATTTTAGTATTCTAAATCCTTGAAGAAAGTCATCATATTTTTGTGGAAATTTTATTTGTTTCTATATAATACTATGGGTAGCACTGTCATGTAGCACTGTTCTCCCGTTGTTCACTGATTTGCTTGAGCGGACTCCAGTAACGTCTCCATTGTGAGACTTGTTGTTAATATGTTAATACTATGCGTAGGATGATCATTTTGACCATGTTAACTCTTTCTACAATAATAACATGAATTTCACATAACCTAATATCTTTATCCCTTTATTTCATATAATTTTCAAGATATGTCTTTCACATATTTTTTGATTCCTAGGTATCTGATTTGGGGGATATTATTTTAAATGGGGTAATCTTTTTGACTCTTTTTTTTTATTTGCACATAGAAATACCACAGATTTTTATGTATTGATTTTGTAGGTTGCTTCTTTTCTTTTATTGTTTCTGTGATATTTATAGTGGAATCTTTGGGCTCTTCTATGTATATTATCATGGCATCAACAAATAGTGTATGACTTATTTTCCAGGTTTCTTCACTTTTCACAGAAATGGGCTTTGCGTTTCTTATTATGAAATTCCTGGCTTTAGTCAGTGGTCAATAGATTTTCTTGAATTTCAGGTTTTGTGTTTGGGGAGCACACCTGGCAGTCCTCAGGCTCTATTTCTGGTTCTATGCTCAGGACTGATCCATGGTGACACTCAGAGGACCTCATGCAGTGCAGGGGATTTGAATTGGGGTCTGCTGCATACAAGGCAGGAAACTTATGTCTTACATCTCTAGGCCCAAATGATATTTGGGGGACAAGGGATTGAGACTACACCCAGCAGTGCGGTATCCAGGAATTACTCAGGGCTCTGTGCTCAGGGATAACTTCTGATGGTGCTCTTGGGAACATATGCAGTGCCAGGGATCAAACTGGCACACTATGGCCCACCAAATGCTAGGCAAATGCCTTAGTCCTTGAAATATCTCTCTGGCCCCAGTGTGTGTGTGTGTGTGTGTGTTTTAATATTCTCTTTTTTGCTATAATAAGAGTACCCTAGCCTCTGCTTTTTTGGGCTATACAAGAGGTCTCAACAACAAATGCCACCCACGGCTTTGCAAGTAACTTGATAAATACAGTATTTAACATGAAATAAGGAAGGTAGTGAAACTGGGGGTCATTTATGCTTTAAAAAAAAGTGCATTGCCATCAAGTTTCAGTCAAATTTTGTCACCTATGAACATTAAAATAAAATAGAAGGTTGGGAAGGAAGTCTAAGGTTTAGACACGTTCCATACATGCAGCCAACTTTGGTTCCATCTCTGAAATCAGGTGGTTCGAGCATTACCAGATGCAGCCCTGAAGGTCAGGAGCGACAGGAGAGTCATTAGCACTGCAGGGCCTGAATAGCACTAATTACTCTGTCCCTTGCATTGGACCACCAGCTTTGTTGGCAGAGAATTGTCGGGAAGAGCTCCATAACCTTCTGAGCACCACTAGGAACCCTTCTCTGAAATAATAAAAAAATTAAAAATATATTAATAGGATGATATATGAAGTGTTTTTGTTTTTTAATGGTGAGAAGTGATGTATTTTTCTGAAGTATTTGGTGAGCCAACATTTTCTGGACCAAATAAAATGCTTGTGTGCCAGATGTGGCTTATACAGTTTGGAGCTCATTGTTTCCCAAGGTATGTGCCAAGGACCACCTGCATCTATGTCATCTTCTTAATTGGATATTTATAAGCCTACTTCAATCTCCAAGTCAGGTCTCCAGGAGAACCAGCAATCAGCACTTTTAAATAAATATTCTAGGTGTAAATATGTAGACTCAGGGAAGAGTTTCAGTTCAAGTTCAAAGAAAGTCTGCTAGCAAACTTTCTTCTTGCTCAGCAGATAAGTGAAGTCCCAGTTGTGGAAGCAAATAACAAAACTGAGAGAAAAACATTCCTCCCCTTATTCCCTGGCAGGGTTCTCTGCCTCCCTGACAACCCCTATCTTCAAATTAGCAAGAGTAGATCTCACCTCTCTAATATTATCATCACCCTTGTGTACAATTAACATATCAATTACCTTAATAAAAAGTGCTGTAATAACAGTAACAAGTCTCGACATTTTTCAAGTGATGGAAATATCAAGTCTGATAACAAATCATTTTTGTTGCTTCTGTGACTTGCTAGCAAATTCAGATGTAACCCATTCTAAATCAATTTTTTTGTATCTACCATAGCCTCAGAATGACTTTGCAATGGGTATCAAATGATAATTTCTTATTAAGAAATAAAATGGCATAGTGTCCTTTAAGGCAGGCTAATCATTCTATGCTCCCAAACTTTCGATAAAAATGCATCAACATTTTGTATAACTCTAAGGAAATATGCAACCTAAAACATATACTCTAGATTTTTTTGCTAAACTACTTCATCTTTAAAAACCTTTAACAAGCTGTTTTATCCAACAACTTTTCCTAAGAAGAGCATTGAAAGAAACTGGAGGTCTTTCTTTACGCCTTTCAGCAAATTACAGGGCAGGGTTCAATCAATTCACTTTGCTAAGTGGGGTCATTTTTGGAGTCCTAGTGGAAATTATAAGAAATTATAATCTTTTTTAGACATGCCATTTCCATAGTAACTGCACAAGATCTTAATAACACATTGATCATGGGAAATTCAGGAGTAGGATTGATTCAATTCTCAGATGGCAGAGGAGAATTGTTTGAGAATTTGATCTATGTATAATATCTTCCCCATGCTGCAGGTATTTAATGCAAAACTTGAGTTTAGTATGCAAAATAGTGTTTACATAATTTGCTATTTTAGGTCTCATCACCATAGCTCAGCAGACCTTTGAAAAGAGTCATTCTCCTCTGTTTTCTTTTCTTTCAGCTTCTGTTGGTCACTTAATAAAACAAAACCCTAGACTGAGCTTCTCTGAGGATAAAGAAACTGCAAAGCCTCACAGAGGAAGTTTTGCCATTCACTAATGACCTAATGAAAATTAGCTCTCCTAGTGCAGTGCCCTCGTTTTCTGGGCTTGTTATGAAATATAGCTGGCACCTGGTTTGCTAAATTTGCATATGGATCCTCTAGGCAAAATTATTTTCTTTGAGCTTAATGAGAAAATTTACATTCAAATCTAACATTCTACACTTAACCATGCTATAACAAATATTTAAAGGTCTTTGCTAATGCACCAGTGACCTCTTAAATATGAATTGGAATGATCTCCATGCCCTCTGCCCTTATAAAAGCTTTTTGTGAAGATGGAAAACAATAGACTGACTTCTTATTTCCCACTGTATCTTCAGCTGAGGGCTTAAAAACCCAGAATCCAGCACTTGGGAAATTCTACACCATTCGTTTAGATTTTACTCTGAACACCTGTGCTGCCAGAGCAATGGTAAAAGTGGTGTCCCAGGGTGATGGCATGAAGTTAGCAGAGGATATGCAAGTTGGTCACCAGGAACCAAAAGTTTAAAAGTATCTAATACCTATGTCCCTTCTGCCAAATAAATCTAGTTCCAACTTAATTGTAACCTAACCTGAGCACTATAATGAGGATATGAATTTGAATTATGAGAAAATCTTGAGTTTAGGCACTGGTTCACTGAGTTATACTGAATTTTTACATTGAATATTGCTATACTGAATTTATATCATATTAATATTACTGACTTTCTTTTGTCACATCTTTAAAATATCTTTCCCAGTTAGGTTTTGGAACGATTGAATGTTGTAACATATTGGAAGCACCTAGAACATGTCTGCCATACCAGGTGCTTAATAAAAAAAACTAAGCCCATCTGAAACTCTAAGTAAATTGGATGTCTAGACTCTGGACTCACTTTCTGAGGCAAATAAAAACCACAATTCCAAGGCAGTATCTAATTAAACTTTTCATAAAATCCTGGATGTTGAAAACAGTTTGAATGCTCTTTTAGTTATTTCTGATTAATGGTTTGTCTCTATATAGTGTGAGTGTTAGTTACTGGACCTGCCAGCCTCTCAGGCATGAACACACTTCCACATTTAGAGAAACAGCCATGACACCAATTGGCCAATTAATTGTGAATAAAGGAAATGAAAAAAATCAACTATTTTGAGAATCAACTGTGTACCCAACACTATGCGATATTATAATACTCATATGACTACTATGAAAAGCAGGTACTGTCCCAACTTTATAGACTAGGATATAAGATTCTAAGGATACTTTTTTTGAGAGGGGTGCAACAGTCAGTGGTGATCATGATGTGCTTTTTCCTGGCTCCGTGCTCAGGAATAACTCCTGGCAGTACTCAGAGAACCATATGTGATGCCAGGGATTGAACTTGAGTCAGCAACATGCAAGGGAAACACCTTTCCCACTGTACCTTCTATCCAGCCCAAAATAAGTAATTTTATACCTTTAATAGGATTGGGTCTGAATCCCAACATGTGCTACCTGATATGGAGAGCTAAGCCTTATGATTTCCACAGCTAGAAATTGAAATGAAATCCATGTCATTTTAACCCCAAACAGTGCTCAGGGAGCTTTTTCTGGCATCACTTCCAGCAGAACTCAGCCCGTTGTTTGTTGCCTGATCATTTCTGCTGCTAAAGTGCTTTTGGTGCCCAGCAGACCTGAGTGCCACCAGAGCTACATTTGGCAGAGTTAACAGGGCCTTTTGGTTCCAGGACTCGAACCTGGGGTTTCGTACATGCAAGGCTGTGCTCTAACCCTTTGAGCCATCTCTCCCATGCCTAAATCCATCATTCCTAAAGAATCTGTGGTTACTTAGGAGAAAAGGACAAGCCAGGTGAGCAGAAATGATGATTTGTTTTATTTGCCCTGATACCCTCAGCGCCTGACACATAAGTATTTCAGTAAATAATTACCACCGATAAAGCCTGATAAGCTCCATTATGACTTAAGTCTTTTTTGAATTTTAAAGCTGGGCAAAGTGCCTGTCATAAAAAGGGGAGTGAAAGGAGCTAAGTTGTTGAGGTTTTCCATCATTCTAAGTTTGTCCAATTTGAAAAGGACGACAGAACCAAGGGACACTCAACATTGCTTTTCAGGATTTCAACACAGGTCACAGAACCATTGAATTTCAACTTCTCATTTAACTCAGTCCCTTGGCCATTTATTCATTTTGAAATTAGCTTAAGAGGTGTATCTTATATGAATTGCTCTCATCACAAAATAATGACAAAGATATCAGAAGAAAATTGTGCAGATAGGTAGGTTTGTGACAGTGTTTCCCAAAATGCCCCTCTTGGAAAGCCCGGCAAGCTACCGAGAGTATTCTATATGCCAGACACAGTAACAACAAAGTCTCCAATGGAGACGTTACTAGGCCCGCTCGAGCAAATCGATGATCAACGGGAGGGCCTTTACCTTTACCTTTACCTTCCCAAAATGGGAGAAACTACCTCATGGTGAGTGGGGAGGGCGCAGGCAAGAATCAGACGTGTTTGCATTCGATCTTTCTAGGCTGGGGCCACTTTCTCATTGTTTAAACAAGGTACTTTCCAGGGGTGGGTCTGTGGTGGGTTAAATAAACTGGGCAGAGATTCTGGTAATAGTATCATGATTGTAAGTGTCAAGCTCATCAAATCAATCATACCCTAATGTATAGTTTTGTGTATGCTAAAAATGCTGATACTGAGGGGAAAGGGAGAATTTATTATTGAGTATTATTTCAGATAACGAAGCATTTTTCATTATGGTCAGAATGTGAGCAGACAAAATCTAGAATGCTCAGTTTGAGATTGATAAGCAGATCCTCTGTGTCCTTGCTTTGGGTTACATTCCCCATCACTCCAGCCTGCATGTTTGGGTCGCCCTGTGTGCTCAGGAATTTGGGCAGTTGGCAGCTGAGAGCACGTTTATTTGTCGTCAGCCAACCTTGCTTCAATCCTTTTTTCTCAGCTCAAAACAACATAGTGGAAGGCCCCAAGGGGAATAACAAATCTCAGATATCCTTTCCCTTGTTTAACTTTTCTAAAATATTTTCCTTGGCAAAGTCCTAGGACAGATCTTCTCAGGGCATTTTCTTCTTTACCCCTTGTCCTTTTTCCAGACCTTCTCTTGACCAGAACCAATTTCTCTGACAGTGAAAGGAAAGGCTGACTCTTTGTTCTCCTTTGGAACCATTTGGCTCTTCTGATTCACAGCTCACCACTCATTTCTAATCACTCACCCTTCTCTTTCTTTTTGCCTCTCATATATTTTCAGTCTTGTTTCTCCCCCAGAAAATAAACTATAAAATCATCTGCCAAGATAGCTTTGGCCTTCAGAATAAAGTTTGTAAGTGCTCCAGTGAACGTTAAGAATTCTTCAGCACTAAGAAAGTGATTTTCTCTGATATATAAAAAAGGTATTTTTAAAATGCCTCTACACCTTAGAAAGCCAAATTAAATAAATCCTTGAAATTCTATAAGTAGTCTTTTCTCATCTTAGGACCATTTCTTTTTTTTCTCCTCTGTAGAGTAGTACAAATGGCTAACGTAGTATAAATGGAGCATTATGACTTTTTTAACTTGTATCAGAACTGTGCATCTTTTTTTTTTAAATTTTATCGAATCACCGTGAGATAGTTATGAGCTTTCATGTTTGGGTTACAATCACACAATGATCAAACGCCTATCCCTCCACCAGTGCACATTCCCCACCACCAATCTCCCCAGTACACCCCCCTTCCCCACTCTCCCCCTGCCTCCATGGCAGACAGTATTCCCCATACTCTCTCTCTCTACTTTTGGGCATTATGGTTTGCAATCCAGACACTGAGAGGTTATCATGTTTGGTCCTTTGTCTACTTTCGGCACACATCTCCCATCCCGACCGATTCCTCCAGCCATCATGTTCTTAGTGATTCCTTCTCTATTCCAGGTGCCTTCTCCCCTTTGCTCAAGAGGCAGGCTTCCAGCTATGGAGCAATCTACTGTCCTGTGATAACTGTGTATCTTTCCAAAGATTTAAAGCACACACTAATATTTTCTACCATAAGTAATACTTTTATGACTCATGATCAAGACATTTTTTCTAATTTCTTGCACTAGTCACTGAAGGTGTCCAGTTATTTATTCACTAGACACTAAATGCCTACTCTGCTTTTAAAAAAAATTTTTAAAACACTAAGCAGTAAACATGTAAATCATTCTTCTGCATTTTATTTACCTGGATTTGTAAAATTGTAAATTGATTAAATGAGAATCTCCTATCAATATTTTCCCCACTATAAATTACTGCTGATTTAACCCTGAATTTTTCTATTTTCCTTAATAAGCCTAAAGAGCCTACGTGATGAAAAACGGGAAAAAATTCATACACAGACTCCTTAGTGTGTCAGTGGAGAAGTTTCCATGACTGGGCGATTCTTCTCTGTGACATGAAAGAAACTACAAAGCAGTGATAGTACAGTAGTAGGGCATTTGCCTTGCACGCGGCTAACCTGGCTGACCCGCGTTTGATTACTCCACTCCTCTTGGAGAATCTAGCATGCTACCCAGAATAGAGCCTGGCAAGCTCCCCGGGACGTATTCGATATGCCAAACACAGTAATAACAAGTCTCACAACTGAGACGTTACTGGGCCCACTCGAACCAATCGACGAACAATGGGGGGGGACAGTGCTACGGTGCTTTTAGATTTGCAAAACATTGCAGAGATAACGCAAAGTTCCCATTATGCTCTTGCCCCAATTTCTGTTTCTTTCCATTATCATTTTTATGTTACAGTGAGACATTTGTATAAAAACTGGGAAACCTACACTGGTACATTATTATTATTATCATTAATTATAATCCGATCTAAATTCAGATTTCACCAACGTTTTTATTACCCTCTTTTTCTCTGCCAGGATCTAACCTGTGCTACTTCGGTGTATGTGATCTTTGGCCTCTTCTCTGTAACAGTTTCTTAGTTTCTTGTTGCTTTCCTCAACAGCCTTGAGGATTAATAGTAGGTGTTTTGTAAAATACTCTCCAATTTGTGTTTTGATGTCTGACGTTTTTCACATAACTAGACAGAAATTGAGTTTATAAAAAATCTACCATACAGATGACCTGTCTTTCTTGTTACAATAAAAACATACATGAGAGCCTCTTGACATTACAATCAATGTGAACTTGCATTGTTTGGTTCAAGCAGTGTTTTCCAGCTTCCAGCATTATGAAGTTACTCTTCTTACCTTTCTCTACTGTCTTCTTTGCAAAGTTACAGAAAATTTAATCTACCCCCAAAGAGAGGAAATAATTACACTCTACCTTCTGAGAGGGGAAATATTGTGTAAACTATTTTCAACTCTACTGTAAGGTAAAAAAGTGTCTTTTACTCCACTTATTAATTTATCTTTATAATTATAACAGAAGGAACTTATGCTGCATTAATTTTATACTTCGGGCTATAATCTAATACGATATTTGTCTTATTGCTCAAATATTTCCAGCTTTGACCATTGGAAGTTCTTTCATATTGCTACCTACGTCCCTTTACAATGTTTATTGTGCAATGTTCCTGTCACAGTCCCAACCATTTTCCCCAAGAAGATCTAATTTCTTTTATTAGAGAATGATAATTAGGAACCAGCATCTATGACCTAAGTATATACTGCTATAGAAGTGCTATTTCTTTAGTTTTGTATATAATCACATACTTTCTAATTAAAACTTTAAATCTAAATAATTTGTGTTACATAAGTGATGCACATTATGTGATGTAAAACCCGCAGATGTTTACTTTTTAAATAATAAGTTATGGGAGGCCAGAGAGCTAATACAGGAACCAAAAGGCTTTACCTTTATGTGGCTATCTGCTATATCACAAATCATCCTGTTAGTCATCGATTGTTTCGAGCAGGCCCCAGTAACGTCTCCTTCATCCTATCCCTGAGATTATATTCAAGGCTCTTTAGGAGAATGAGACCC